>JBAJNP010004112.1:0-35221 GCA_036877545.1 Yasuhikotakia modesta | reverse complement strand
AGAACACTGAGGGTTTGCAGCAATATCCAAAAAGCAAAGGGTGGCTACTTTAAGGAATCTAAAATATAAAACTTATTAACAAAGTTTTTTGTTAAGTACATAAGTCCACATGTGTTCAATAAAATTTTGATGCCTTCAGTCAGAATCTACAATGTAAACGGTCATGAAAATAAAGAAAACTCATTGAATGAGAAGGTGTGTCCAAACTTTTGGCCTGTACTGTATATGTACTCTGCTAGTGAGGGAGGGGTAATGCATGTGCACCGCAGTGTCTCCAGCAACACATAGCTGCCTGTGAAGGTCTGACTGTAAATCATACTGGGAACTATATCGGCGAATGCTGCCGGCGCATCTGCCGGGACTGATACATGATCAGTCAATTTAGTAATTCCTTCAATTTCAACCAATTGGTCGCACTGTGGGACCAAATTGATGTTGTGTGGCAAGAGTAAGATGACAGTGACAAAATACTTTTGTGTCAGTTTTTTATTATCATAAAAAATTCTTAGCTTTTAAGATATTTTATTTTCCAAACAACTTTTGATCACAAGGCGGAGCTGACCCAAAAGTGTTTGAGTGCTTTCAGGAATTCGAGCTGCGTCGATATGCTATGGAAATGCCTTCAAAGTGACCACGCTCTGAAACATGGCTATGCCTGTGGCTATGCCCCTACTTCATTGTTCCCAAGGAGTGAGGGTTGCATCCAATTTTAGATCTGTTCCTTCTGAACCTCATGAGACTAAAGTTCAGGATGCTCACTGTGAAACAGATTGTGTCCCAAATCAGGTCCGAGAACTGGTTTGTCATGATAGATCTAAAGGATGCGTGCTTTTACATTCCCATCCTTCCTCACAACAGGAAGTTCCTGAGGTTTGCTTTCAGGGGTGAAGCTTACTAATATCAGGCACTTCCGTTCGGCCTGCCACTCTCACCCCGCACTTTCACAAAAGTTGTGGATGCAGCACTGGCTCCTCTGCAATACCAGGTCATCTGCATACTCAGTTATATTGACGATTAGTTGATATTGGTTGGTAGTTTAATATCAAGATGTTGTTCTAGACGACATGGGTCAGTTGGGGTTCAGACTGATCACAGAGAAGAGTGTGCTTTCTCCAACACAGAGAACCACTTATCTGGGTGTAGTGTGGGATTCAACCTCGATGCACGCACATCTGTCTCCTGCTCGAGTAGACTTGATCCTTAGTGCAGTCAAAGAAGGCCAGTCACTCACTGTGAAGCAGTTTCAACAACTGCTGGGTCTCATGCAAATCACCCTGTTGGTTTTTATTGTTTGATAGTGACCATCTTCTTGTATTTTAATTGTCTTTTATTAAACGTTGACTGAATATTTGATTGACATCAACCACAACCAATGCAGACAGAGGCTGACTGAGTAAACACCCTGATCCGAGAAAACCTGAAAAACATATCAAACCATATATAAAGGTTAGCTACCGGCTCTATGTTTGGTGTCTTGACTTTCCACATTTGATAACGTAGGCCTAATGTGCACTTGACTTTACAAATACATTCCATTCCAAGCCTGTGACAACCATTGTCATTTTTCTTTGGCATTGCACTTCTTTGAATCACAAACTCCCGTAGAAACTAAAAACTCATCGGATAAAATGAAGGAATTGCAAGACATCTTATAAGGGGGCACTTGTGGTGGCCAATCGGATTTCAGAGAGGGCCGGTGCCACATAGACCCACCCCTGCTGGAAATAGGAATTAAATAGATAAATATGTTTTAAAAATATATCTATGTATTGGCAAACAAGTTATTGTTATAAAGGAGAATTATGATCAGCATCTTCACACATTTAAGGTGTATCACAGTATGAGAGATAACAATTTATACAAGTATATACAAGTTCATACCGTGTTGTGGATGAAAGTTAGTATATAACATCTTTTGCATTTTTTTTATTCCACATGTAGTGCAATTGTTTAAATTGCACTGCAAGGAGGAATAAAAAATGTTGATGGAAATTATTTTGTGTGCTAAAGTTTATTGAACTATGTTATATATGTTAACTTCAGGTAATTTACAGGTTTTTGTAGATCTTTTGAGACTGTACAGAGCGAAAGTAGTTCTACCCATCTAAAATATACAACTTTGAACAGTGATGCTTTTTTCTGTATCCCTCTATGTGTTAATTTAACACTGTTTGAGTCAAAGAAGGAACTCTTGCAATTGCATTATGTTAAATTTTAAGTATTTTGAAATGTTAGTTTAACTCCAGAGAGTGTGAAGTTATATAAACTCTGAGAGTTAATGCAACACTAGATTATTTGCTGTGATAAAATTTGTAACAAATTGTCTTCACCTTAAGTCACACAGGACATACACTCTATTTAAAGGTAGAGTAGGCAGTTTTGGAAGGGCTAGCAATACCAAGCTAGATTTGAAAGCATACAATCTCATCTGCCCTTCAGAGTGTTCCCCAAAGCCACACCTTTTTCAACACATGTACACATACACAGTCTGAATGACATGTATGTGTCAGTTACGGTTGCCCATCACCAAAATGTGACTCTGCATTTAACTCATCCATTGTGAGGAGTGAACACACTGCAAGTCATGAACACACACACACACACACCAGTGTGCAGCTATCCTTGCAGCACCCAGGGAGCAACCGGGGTGCCTTGTTCAAGGGCACTTCAGTTGCTACCAGCGCTGGAATCAAACCAGCAACCTACTGATTACAAGTCAGACTCCTTAACCAGTACACCACAACTGCCCCCTGTCTACCAACACTACACTGGCTGCCTAACAAGCATTGTATAAACTTTAAAATTCTGCTGATTACCTACAAGGCCATGAGTGGTTTAGTTTCCTTGCCACCTATGCAAGCTCCCTTGTTATAGTTATAGTTTATGTTAACTATGTTCACTCATTTTCATTTGGAAATTCTTGACAGTAGATAATTCCCAGAAATTCAAAGTCACACTAAAAATGTTGTGTGTTGTTTTGCCTACCAAATTGTTTGGTTAAACCAGATGGGTCAGGCTGTTGTTTTTTTTTTCTCTATGTTGTTTAATTTGTGTGTAACCCAGGTCGCTATTACAGGTTGGGTCAACTTGAAACAGAAAATCCCTCTCCTATCTGACACAGCATCTCAACTCTCGTCTCACAGCAACCCAATGCTGAAGTTACCTAAACACAGGAATTTTCGCCTCAGGGTTCAGGAGTGGCGTTCGTTGGAGACTCATCTTTTGGAGAAACAAGGTTTGTATCAGGGTTTTGAAACCACTCCTTTTTGTCTTTGGCCTTGAATGTGATGATCTGTGCTATCATGTATTTGGCAGGCAGGCATTAAATCAAAACACTCTCCTTGAGACTGTTGATGTGCAGTGAACACCAGTGTGGGAGTTTTTTACACTGTTGTCTACAAACTCCCAGGAACAAATTCCCCTTCAATAAAACTTTTACATGGTTATTTGTCATGTTAGGTTGATTATTAATTTCTATGCTGTTTATCTTTATTTGTTGACTCTTTTGGTTGTACTTCAGGTTTATCTTGTTAACTCTTGTGTCAGTTCATGTTGATATTTTTATAATGTTGTAGTACTAATTATTTATGTACTAGATAATGTCCTCTGATCATCTTTGATTACTATGCATATCAGAGCATGTCATTTTAGATTTAATTTAAATATGTTTTTTAAATAAAATATGCTTGTATGTATATAACATATGTTTGTATGTATATAGTGAAATGGTGGGAGCCTGACTAAAGAACTGTTATGTTTGATTAGTCATGTATTTAAGTCGTTTCCTGTTTGAGTTAGTTTGTCTGTGATTGTATTTTAATGTTGTGTTCACCTGTCTGCCTGTTCTTGTGTAATGCCTGGCCAGCAGAGGGGGCCCTTTCCCCGTTACCCCTGGCATTCTGCTTCTTCTGTAGCAACTTCCTGTTTGCTAGCTATAAAACCCTAGCCTAGCAAACAGGAAGTTGCAAAGTGTCTGTTTTGCCCATGTTGTTTTGTCTTGTCCTTGTTTTTGCCTTGCCTTGTTGGATTTTGACATTGGACTGTTTTATGGTATTTGAATGTTCTCTGCCTGCCCTGACCCCTTCCTTGTTTTTGGACTACGATTTTGGATTATCTCTTGTATACCTGTTTGCCTGTGTTTTTGACCCTTTCATTTTAATAAAATGAAAACCCAGCGAATGGATCCTATCATTGGTGTACCCAGCCTCCACATTACATCTTGCCTGTTGTTTTGGAGTGTTTTGGTTTCCATGTTATTGCCTGTTTTTTAGGAGCGCAGCTCATTTTAAGAACAAGTTTTTTAAAAAAATAAAAACCCCCATAGAAGTTTGTTTGGGCACCAGACAGGCTTTCCATGTCAATGTGATCAAATGCTTTGACTTCAACAGCTCTTTTCTTAAGCCAACATAAGCTTTTACATACAGCCCTTTGTGCATTCAATTACATACAGCCTTCCTGTAGCTCAACTGGTTGAGCACTGCGTTAGCAGCACAAAGGTTGGGGGTTCCCAGGGAATGCAGGTACTGATAATAAAATGTATATCTTCAGTTCACTGTAAGTCGCTTTGGATAAAATCATCTGGCAAATAAATAAATGTAAATGTAGAACGGACTACAGGTAACAAAAAACACTTCATTCAAAGGATATTCATTTCAATATCCTTTAAAATTATATTTTTTCAAACATTTAACTCAAAATTTGTTACATTTTTTTTTACAATATCCAACACAGTGAAAACAAAAACAGCCCAATACTAGGTTCATTTCAAACCAACATTTTTAGAGTGCAAGCACAGGTGGTATTGTCACAAAGGGAGTGTAGTCGGAGAGCGGATCCATACGCAGGTTTGTTTTATTGAAAGGCATAGTCCAAAACAGGCAAGGTCAAATAGTTGAGGCAAATCCAAAACTCTGAATCCAAAAACAAAGCAAGGATCGGGGCAGACAGCAAAACATCAAAAAACCATGAAACAGTCCAGAGTCCAAAATCCAAAACACAACTAGGAATCTAAGAAAATAAGAATCACTAGAAACAAGGAAAAACCAAGAAACAAGGACCACAGGGAAACACAAGAAAAGGCAAGCAAAGAAAAGGCAAAACAATACACCGCAACGTCCTGTTGCTGCAGAGGGAGCAATCTTAATCAGATCCATAATGAGGGCTCCCTCTGCTGGCCTGGCGTAACAGGTAGATTATTTTTATATTTGGCACCCAAACTCTGGAATAGTCTGTCATGTGTTACCAGGGAGGCAGATACACTATATCAGTTTAAATCTAGTTTAAAGACCTATCCCTTTAATCTAGCCTACAAATTTATTATTCAAATCCATTAGGGGATTGTTGGGGTGCATTAATTAGGTAAACCAGTGGGAATATGAAATCTCAGTGAGAGTATGAAGGAATTCTTTATTAAACTTTCCATTATTTCTTTACCTATTTGATTTTACATTTTTGTTCCCTGCATAGTCACAGCATGTAATAGCTGCAATTAGTAACATTATGCTTTTGATGCCATCTGTTTGTAACATTGCTTAGTTATAAATCACTATTATCAACTTTCCGTTACATCTAAACAGTTAGGTTTTGCAGCTTTAATGCCCCAGAGGAGAACTGGTCCTCCCAAGGTTTCTTTCTCTACGTATATGCATTATTGGAATTTTGGTTCCTTGTTACTGTTACTCTGTTGGCTTTCTTACTGTGTGACTGCTGACATTTAACTTAGCTTAGTGTTTTATAAACTGTTAATACTGCTTCTAATGATCTAAATACAGTACTAAAAACTCTACTGTTTGACTATTTTTGTCTCCCATTCTCTCTATACTTTATTGAAATTTTGCAATCTCTTTTACCCCGTCTTATAAAATTAAATTTTCTAAGCATCACCTTCATGTATACTGGTTTATCTTATCTAACATGATACCTATCATCTATCATGTTAGACTAAATGTCGCATAGACTCAGACTATACTGTTTTAGCAGGCATTATGAATACATTACCATCTCATAGACCACAGAGAGTGGTATGAGCCTTCACCACAGTTGCCAACTCATGCGAGACTAAGCAACCACAGCTTCAAAAACAAGCCCAAATCAAGCCCAATATCATTTGATAATAGATTATTATAGATATTATCAATTATTTAATATCAACAAATGAGCAAATGAGTGCAACATATTTAACTGAAACCACTCTTTTATTTGAAAAGCAAAAACAAAACAAACAGAACAAAAATTAGCAACAAAGTGGGAGGTCATGCACTCTTTACACATCTCCCATCATCTGTGAGAAGAATAGGATTAAAAAGATGCAAAAGGAGAAAACAAGAGCATTAAGGGGTGCTGTAACATAGGCACACATTTATAGCCTAATAAAATATATTTGAACCAAATGTGTCATTCTGGAATCTGCTGATTATTGTGACCTATATGTTGACAGAATAATATAAACAGCTGTGGCTAAGAAGGGTTGTCATCAGGGGCCCATTTCAGAAAGTTGGTTCAACCATCTGAGTTTAAACTTTAACTCTGAGTTGACTTAAGCCCTATTCGGACAGGACTAGTTTTCCAAACGATGTTTGTAATCCAATAGGCAGGGGAGAGGCCGAGGGCAGGTGGCTAACAAACAGGGACAATACACAGTCCAAGATACGGCAACCAGGTAACCAGAATACACAGGGAAATGCTCAGAGACGTTAGCCAAGGCAAAACGAGACTTCGCCCCAAAGTTAAAATTCTTTAAGTTACAATTCTTATCAGCTGATGTCAGTGATTTCATGTACAGATTCGGCTGAGACAAGATAGATGCTATTCATATTACTTTCAATATATATATATATATATATATAATACTTTAAGTATATTTTCGTTAGATGCAGGATTTTCTGCTATTTATACTACCTATTGCAAATAGTGGCAATTATTTGCACTTCAGTATTGTACTACATTATAGAATAGTATACAATGTTTTTGTAATGAATGTCGCGTGTAACAAAACACAAGGCAAAAACATGAACAATTTAATCCAATATTTAAAAATCAGACAGGGATGTTACAATTTTGTAACATGCTCTTCTGTGTATTTCCGTAAACTTCTGGTTTGTTGCTGCAGGGTAGTTAGAGCAAGATCCCCATCTAACAGTCGTAAAAACTTTTAAACAGTCATAACAACTGCTTTAGATATCACTCGGATAAGTTTACTTACTCACTATACTCACACAACAGTTATTAACACACGCCAGTTATTACCGCTTATCCCATAATTAGACCTAGAACCATGGTTAATATTTCAGATGTCTCTCTATCTTTGAGTGCAGGTGAGGATTCGTTGAAGCTGGACACGGTGAAGAAACCCGCAATTTAGAGCATAAATGTAGGGAAAAGAATCTGGAGGTTTTTAGACTAGCATGAAAAGACAGTATGTCTTCTGTCTGAATAGGACTTTAGAGTTGATTTCACCAATTAATTTCTGAAACAGAAAGGAAAACGAATCTGGAGATTTTTAGATTTTTAAATTTAAATGTCATGCTCCTGTTCACAGAGCGATTTGGTGTTGGGGTCTTCCATGAGGGCGAGGTGCTGGTTAAACTTGGTTGTTGTGACAGTATGTTCTCAATAATCTAATTAACTCCTGATTCAAACGCTCTATCTGCTAGTTGGATTGGGGGTGATAGCCTTAAGTGAGACTGACATTGACGTTTAGTACTGTGCAGAAGGCCACCCAGACCCAAGAAGTAAACTAGGGACCCCTGTCTGAGGCGATGTCCTCTGGGAGGCCATAAAACCTGAACACAAAGGAGCTTGGGTAATGGGATCAAATGGCAAGCTTTAGAAAAACAGTCAGTTACTGTGAGGATAGTGGTGTTACCTTGGGAGGGAGGCAGGTCCGTGACGAAGTCTATTGCTATGTGGGACCAGGGGCATTGTGGAATCGTCAGAGGGTGGAGCAGACCAGCTGGAGCCTGGTGGGAAGACTTAGACATGTTAAACTTTGCAATTCTTAACAAATTGAATTGTGTCTGGAGTGATTGTTGGCCATCAGAACTTATTTGATAGCAGGTCCAAGGTAGCTGTGATACCAGGGTGCCCTGAGCTGGGGGTAGTATGGACCTGGGTGAGAACACTGGAGCGGCCTGTGGGACATAAGTTATTAGGGCATTCGGGAGGTGCATATCAGCTTTAGCAAAATACTAAAGCTGATACACTCTCACGTATAAGTAGCTCCCGGTTACCAACATTGTAGTTGCGCTCTGCAGGATTTCATTTGTGTGAGTAAAAGGCGCATGGAACCTTAGGTGGCTCACCGTGTCTCTGAGAGAGGACAGCACCAATCCCTGTACTTGATGCGTCAACCTCCACAATAAACTCTTTCTCGGGGTCAGGGTTGTAGAGAATGGGAGCGGTGGTGAATCTTGTTTTCAACTCTTGGACAGCTTGTAGAGCCAATCATCAATGTAGATTATGACACAGCGATTTATCATATCTCTGAATATATCGTTGACAAAGGCCTGGAAACAGTAGGGACTATTAGATAAACCAAATGGCATGACCAAATATTTATAGTGGCCCAAGGTAGTGGAGAAAGCAGTTTTCCATTCATCCCCGTCTCTGATGCAGATGAGGTTATAGGCATTTCTCAGATCTAATTTACTGAAGTAACTTAGCAGATCTCAACAATTCGAGTGATGCAGGAATGATTGGAAGGGAGTATCTGCACTTTACCATCACCTCGTTCAGACCTTGGTAATCAATGCAAGGCCTCAATCCACCATATTTTTTCTTGACGAAGAAGAAACCTGCTGAAGCTGGGGATGGTCGTATAAACCCTTTAGCCAGCTCTTCTTTGATGTAGTTCTGCATGGCTTCTGTCTCATGTTGGGAAAGCGGAAATATGCACCCTTTATTTTTAGGATTCAGGAGTGGTACTAGAGCTAGGGGTATATCTGGACTTGGGTAATTTCTGTGACATGCAATGGTTATGGCAGTGATTGGACCAATGAGTAATTTAATATTGGGACCAGAAGATGGTAGGATTATAGATGTTTAGCCAAGGATTATGGGGTTGCGGGCTGTGTGGATTACCAAAAGGCATACAGATTCCTTGTGGAGGGCACCTACACATGGAAGAAGATCATCCGTTATTTTGGAAACCTGACCGGTACCCAGTGATCTCCCGTCTGCCCCCGCCACTTTTATGGTACCCTTCCAGTAAGGAGCGAACAAACAAATGCAACGTGGCTGCTCTCTGTGTGGTACAATGAGGGTTGTTGTTCAATAAACAGGGTACATTGTAACAAGAAGCCTATACATTTACCTAGGGTTCTATCAAATTTGTCTGGATAGACTGGGCGGCGACACAAGAAGCACAGGGGGTGGCGAGAGCACATGTGGCGTGGGGAGAATGCCACAAGTGAGGTGCACAGACTGCAAGGCCTTCACAAGATCCTCCGTAAGCAAGGTGAGGTGACTGAGCTGTTGCTGGTGATTGGCCAGCATGCTGGCTTGGGCAGTTAGCTCTGAGCTAATCTGGAACAGGGCTGCTGGATAGGTTGGTGGCAAAGTCTTCTGTAAAAAAAAATCAGAGTAGAAACAGGCAAGGGTCAAAGAGGGAGCCACAGAGGCCGGACTCGTGACAATATCATGATATTTTTCATAGAAAAGATTAAAATAATTTGTAAAACAAACAACAATATGCGTCCTACAACCTCATGTCCCTCAGGAACAACTTAAATGTTTTTCACACATAGGTCAAGATGACCTCTAAAAACTAATCACCACCTCTAAGCCTACAACATGCTTGTTAGATCAAACTACTGATACCAAACAAAACTACTGACAGAGCTATTACCAGCAGCAATTGAGTTTCTTAATATTATTATTAACTCTTAGGTCACGTAGGGAGGAGTTTAACCAGGTCTCAGGTCCATTAAAACTAGCAGTCATTAAACCTATCTTAAAGAAACTTCACAGCAAGTAGGACTGTTATCAATTTGTTCATCTCAAAGGGGAATCATCTTCATTAATGCCATGAAAATACGGCCTGCCTCAAGGGTCTATTTTAGGTCCTCTGTTATTCACATTATACATGCTGCCTCTGTGTAGATGACTGTAGCTTTAGCTTGCCAGAGGAAAACTGTCAGGAACGAGACCCGGGTCTCTGGCGTGCGTGGTGAACGCTATTGCCACGCCGCTGGACATTTCATATCAACATATGAAATGTCGCTTAAAATCAAAAGACAATCAGGCTGTGCACAGCTGATAATCAGAAAACTATAATCAGAACTGTCCCTTCCTGTCAAGTCCGGGTTCTCACAAAGTTTGTCCACTTATCAATCGCTGGAGTTTTGGTTCCTTGCCACTGTCACCCTGTTGGCTTGCTTGCTGGGAGTCTGCTGACATTAGATTTAATAATTTCACTTAAATACTGTCTAGAAATTCATATTTTACATATGTTTTACATATAATGTATGCATAT
The DNA here is from genome assembly GCA_036877545.1 of Yasuhikotakia modesta. Classification (NCBI taxonomy): domain Eukaryota; kingdom Metazoa; phylum Chordata; class Actinopteri; order Cypriniformes; family Botiidae; genus Yasuhikotakia; species Yasuhikotakia modesta. The sequence goes on along the minus strand of JBAJNP010004112.1, from coordinate 24,750 downwards.
TATGCATATGTCATATACTCCATATAATATTTCACATTTCACATTTCTGTATATATCCCTGGATGTGCTTACTGTCATTTGTACAGCTGATTTGTAACAATGTACCATTTTGAAAAGTGCTTTATAAATAAATTTGAACTTGAACAATAATAACATTGTATGCAAATGATAATTTAAATTCAAATTATTAAATAGATGCCACCTTTTTGAGACAATATAATCCCTCCCTACACCTACCCTAACCACACACGATACTTTCTTTCAATTATGCCCTTAAATTTAATTGAAAATAAATGCCTTTCCAATATGATATGACATTTTGAAAGGAAGGAAAAAAGCTCTGTTAGAAGAGGATTTAAACTCAGGTCAGCTGCATCAAGAAAGCCTGTGATACACACCTTACTATCCACACCACTACAGGAGTTGGTGGTTAGAGGTTGTCTTTTGTCTTGGACTTAGTGTAATTAGTCTCTGCCAACAAGGCGAGTTACAATCCGTATATTGTATATTAAATTTACTCTCTAGAAAAACTGTACCGCGAATGAGTAAACGAGTCCTCTATCGGCGTAAATGTAACTTTCTGCAAATTAATGCAGCCTCCTCGTCTACACGATTCTTTATGAAAGTACATGCAATTTTCACTTGTAAACAATCTGCAAGCTGGAAATATGTGCAATAAATGAATGTACTGAAATAATTAATTGAATATTTAAACAGAGCATTAAACATCATAAATATTTGTGGCGTTGTATCTTCAGTGTGCCTTCCTACCAGAATAGACACCTTTAAGTGTTTATTAGTTTTAACCTATAAGCATTATGCAAAGTTCTGGAGTTCTTTTAAACAGGGGAAGTGACATTTACGTGTGATTAAGCATGTGCATTCTGCAGATCCCTTTCCATGTTTGACTGTGTGTGGAAATGGGAATTGTTTAGAAACCAAAGAACAAACACAAAAGGATCCTCCACATTTCAGCCTTATTATGTCCCTCCACCCACACCTGGAATGCAGTATAGCTGGCTCTCACACATCAAGCAATACTGCATAGACGCAAACATGGATACAAAAATTGAGCTTGCTGGGTTTGGACTAGCTAGCACAGGCTGGTTTTGCTCTATTCTCACAAGATTTCTGCCCATGTGGAATGTAATTGGAACGGTTGACAACACAACTACAACACTGTCGTTATACTGGGATGGAGTGTGGCTAAACTGGCAACATCACAGCACTGGCAACTTGCACTGCACCTTCTATCAATCACTCCTGGCTTTAACCAAAAATTTCACTACCTGGAAAATCCTCCTTGTTGTGTCCATAGGAGTGGGATTTGTTGCCATGGCAGTTTATCCTATAGGTTGGATCAGATGTCCTAAGAATGTACAACTTAAAGCGGTCTCTGGGTCAGCGTTTGTAATAGGTGGACTGCTATTACTTGTGGTGCTTTCCTGGGCTACATATTTAACAGAGGGAAATTTGAACACAACAATTTCACTTACACGGGAGTGCGGAACAGCAATCATCACTGGCTGGATAGGCACAGCACTGCTTATGGTGGGTGGTGGAGTGTTATGGATTATTTGCTGTAAAGACATCCAGAAGCAACAAAGAGTACAAAGACAAGCACAGACTTTAGATCCAGGAGTTCAGGATCCACTCCACACCATACACAGTGCTACATTCATACAAACCCCTCTCACTGGGTGATTTTATTACTGGTTTGATTTAGATAGTTTAGAATGTTCGTGTAAAAGAGAAAGTCCCCTGTTGTTTCAACCGAAGAAATTACGGAGACATTTTAAATTATATATTGATCATGTGTTTTTTTTTATTGTTAGACAAAGAAACAAACTTTGCTTTTAGGGTTTGGCGTTTGGCATGACATGTCTTTCATAAGTGTATATATCAGCCAATATTTGCACAATAGGGAGCTTGTTAACAGTTGTTACTGTTCAAGAGGCGGTTCATGCCACTCAGTTTGGTTTTTGTGTGATTATTTATTAGTAAATTAAGCTGAATTGTGTCACTTTTCATGTTAAAGAAAGTTTCACCAAGAAACAGTAACCTAATTGTCATTATAGTCTAAGGCACATGCTGACAGTCAACATGACAGTTTTGAAGGTTATAAGAATGCAGTTTTAAAAGTAAAGTAGTTTTGTCTCAATTATGTACAATTAACATAACATTGTAAAATGCAATATAAATAAATTTCAACTAAATTGCATACATTTAGCAGACTTTTGTAAAGGCTGTGTCAGTGCTATGACGAGACTTAAATGCTGGTTGTTTTAGTAGTAACTAGTTGTTTTAGTTTTTTTTTTAAATACATACAGTTGTCAGAAAACAACTACTACTTTTTGAATCTCAAATGTTAAAAAAAAACACAAAAATTACAATCTAATTCAAAGGTAGCTCAGTTGACTAGAAATTTAATTCTAAAAATTGATCTGTATTCAGAATTTGATTGTGCGGGTAAAAATTGGCTTGGGCAGATGGAACAAAATCTGGGCGGGTTCCAGACCAGTTTGCTGTTTTTAAAAATATTTAACAAAACCTAATTGAGTACATACTCTATTCAATTACACATCGTTAAACACACCCACTCACATTTGTGTTTGACGTTGTTGACACAGTCACGAGCCAGTGCTCAGCCAATCACGAGTGAAAGCAGCTGCAGTTAGAACTCAGCGGGAAATATAAGGAATCAAGATGCCAAAGTGGGCAAAATATAAAAAAAGCGTTTTCCGAATGAATAATGAACAACAACTCAGAGACTTAGATCTAAAATCCTCTAGTCTATACCGTTTCACCTAAAGATGTTGACCTGGGGACCACATTCAGTCAGAAGTTAGAGGCAAGCACCCTGTCACTGGAGAAAAAGCAGGTGGTCTTAATACGCTGTATGGACCTCTTAAAAGAGCTCTTGACCCAGTATCAAATGCGTTTGCCTGCATCCATGGTGCTGCTGTGGAAGCTGGAACTCCTATGTCCCGCTTCCGTTGTGACAAACAAGTCACCGTTTCATGAATTGCCCAGGGAGTTCTTTTCAGGCTCACCAGATTTACTTGAGACTCAGTCGAGAAATGTTTTCTCAGCAGGGTTCTCACCACACTTAAGCATAGATGCGTTTTGGTTGAAGGTAGAATCTTTTTAAGATGCTGGAGGAAACCACTGCTTTCAGGATTTAGCTCTTGGTGCAATTAAAATCCTTACTCTCCCCATATCCAACGCTCCCATTGAAAGAGCATTTTCGCAAGTCTCACTGCTTAAAGATGACACAAGAAATAGAATAGGATTGCCACTTCAATGGATGTGCGCTCAGGGCTCGCGCGGAATGGATGGAGATCGGCTACATTCCATCCTCCCCAGCAGCTGTTGGGGATGTTTAACTCATCCATGTACTAGACAGCTCGGCCAGACTGTACATAGTTCGGAAAGTTGCATTCACGTTCAGCTGTGTTCTTCAGCATAATTTGAAGTTACAACCGACAACATGTTCTGCATTTAAAGGTAGGCCCAAGATCTCTCTCGCTAAATCCTGTCTGTCTGTCTCTCTTACTCTCAATCACGGACGTTTATCCGGAGTGAAATATAGTAGAAGTAATAATAATGATTATTATATTACTATTACGATTCAAATAGAAAATGTAATATAAATACACATTTTTAATTTTATTATAAACAAATTGGGAATTATTTTACAACAATTATCTTACAACAATTTAAATCCACTGTAAAAGTGCATTGTGTGTGAGGGGAAAGGACATAGATGTGAACACGTTATGTTGTAATTTTGCTATTCTGTTCTGTTGTACTACTGGTGTTTGTCGCTATAGCTGCAGTATGGTAAATTAAGTATTGCCGTTAAAATAACTAGGCCAAATATTGATCAAATTGAAACTAATATTAATAAAATATTTTTGGGCGGTTTTGTGCGGGTTTTGGACAGTTTTTGGGCGGGGAACCATCAACTCTATCTGGCAACACTGATCTCATCAGGTTCCACACATTATAACCACCCTGAACACTAACCCAGAATACCCTAATTATGGGTAAAAATACCCTAATTAACAGGGTAATGTGCTAACAACTTTTAAAATAACAACTGTATTTTATTGACATAAGTTGCCTCACAACAACCTGTTGTTTTATTGTTTTCATCACAACCTTGCACACACTCAGAGGCACACACTTCAAGCTATAGAAAGCAGGGCCAGTGTTTGGGTGATAGAATTTCTCTCCCACACAGACAACCACATGCATAATTCACAGTCTTATAAGGACACTAGAGAATCAAATGTCTCTTACTGTTAACAGCATGAGGTTGAATTTCTGAAAAATATTACTTTTTTAGCTTTACGTAATGATTGTTTAGCTTAAATGATTGAATGTCTTAAAGTAATTATGTAGTAATTAAGTAGTAATTCTGTTTTATTATTTTTAACAAACTACACTTATCTATCATTGTTCTCAGGATCATTGTTGTGGCATTTTGGGGTTGCTTAAATGTATGAATGAGCTCTTTCTGAATGAATATATTTATAATATAACTGTTTCAAACATTACAACTAGCACATGGTTGTAACCTTTCAGTACTGTTGACAAGAATGCACTTATGAAGCATCAAGTTTGTACATTTACAATCCTTACACAGAACATCTCATTAGACATGATCTGTAAGCAACCATGACAGCAACATAAATAGCTCTTAAGGACAATTAAAGGTTTAAGAGTATATAAAGCATTTTTAAGGACATTTTCACTTTATCTGCCTTGTACAGTCCAGATAAATGGACTGTTCTAGTAAGAACTTTTTGTTATGTTTTTCTTTCTCCATCCTAGATTTGTTGCTATTCGCTGACTGACCTGATAAATGTTTTACGCTCCTGTGGAGGCGCATCAGTTACCGGTAAGTCTATCGCACTTCACCGTCTCTGTTTGATAGCAGAATTAATCGCCTTTGTCTTGTCATAGAAAGAATAATAACAGCCTCCTATAGCATTAAGTGTTGTGTGAACAGTTCAGATCTCGGCGCTATATTCCCAGCAAAGTTTAAAAACTGAAATTTAACACTTGGTCGGTAATGAATAAAACATCATCCTAAGTCCCCAGAGTCCAACCACACCAACCCTTTCAGCTGCATAAGTGGTGTATGAGGCGACATAATCTCCCCGGGACAAGATTTGGGCTGAGATTGAAAGACACTTTGGGAGAGGTCCAATATAAGAGGAGGAAAGAGCTCGGATGCTCCACTCAAACGAGCATCAGGTGGGACGGATAGTCTGCAAGGCTCGTAGCGCTATGGAGAGCGGGCGAAGCTTGGCGCAGGTCATCTCAGAGATGCACAGCGAGATCAGAAAGCTGGAGAGTGAAAACAAAGCGCTTCGTGGGCAGCTGGGCCGGACAGTTTCGGACCCAGATTCAGCGAGGCCAGTTCCGATAACTGCCGCATCTCAGCAGAAAGACGGGTCGCAGGAAATCTTGACCCACACCAGCCTGCGTAGGAACCTGTCCGCACCGGCACTTGAAGGACAATACAGAGGTAATAATCTTGCATTACTCAAACTTTAATGTAACCCAATGTAAATTCAGTGAGATGCACCAAAGGCCTGTGTTATTTATGTACTATTTAAATACCTAATCATGGCATCGCTAAATCTTATTTAAACACTTTTAAGATCTTAAACGTTGTTTCTGTAATACGACGTCTGGTTCTTAAATTTACAGTCTACCTAATGTTAAAAATATTTCATCACGTTTAAAATAATGTGTAGGCTGCTATAATGTTTATGCTTTTTAAAAACAACGAACAACTCTGTGTTTTTACACGTTATAACAGCAGTTTCACTAAAGAAGATTTAGTGACCTTAAAGATCCAGCGTGGATTAATCCTACCTTGTAAGATTTTCAGCAAAAATACTAGACGATCCATCCCACCACATCTAAATGCTTATCGTCTGTGACTACATACAATATTTGGGACTTTGCCGACGATTCTTAGGTAATAGTAGGATCATTTACAGTTAAAACATCAGATTGTCTTACCACTACAAACTAAATGGGTAGTCTGGCAAGTTAGAAACGCACCCTAAAAAAGTGTCTTAACAACGATTTTGTGTTTTGGCACATGTCCTGGGGGTCTGTTACTAATGTTTTGCCTTAAAATGATCTTCAAGAGGTCTTCTTAGATTTCTTGAAACCTGTCGTGTGGAACAATATCTAATTTTTAATGCTGGCATAAAATTCAGTATAGTTCATGAAGGCCATGTAGAGGACCTGTAAGGTTTTAGGTTAGGACCCCTAGGGGTAAAAAAAGAAATGTATGAAAATGCTTAGACTTTGTGACCCCTGTGTTGAATTTTAATCATCCAAAAATATGTGTCCAGTCTGTATGAAATTTGCTATATAGCACATAGAGACACTCAAAAACTTTTAAAAGGTTTTTGATTGAGCAAACAGTTATGGTATCAGTTATGGTATACCATGAATTCTAAGACAATAAGGGTACAGCCTGAAGCCCAGCAAAACTTTAGTGTATTAACACGAAACTCTTAACCTAAATGTTAACCTAATGAAAATTTGATACGTTATAAGCAAATTCATTCTGTTATAAAATTGCTTTTACCAGTATTTTATATACTGATTTTCAAAAAATCATGATCAGACATGTCAACATCTTTTGTACTCTTTTAGGCCTTCAGTAAGTATCTTACTAACAATTGTTTATAGGTCAATTTACATGGCAATGTGAACTAGGCATTTTGCAGCTCAGAGGAGATTGTTTGAATGAAAAACAACACAAAACATGGCCCTGTTACCCATTTCACGCTGATGACGCTGAATCTTGACTGTGTATTGTCATGATGGTAGTCAAAAGACATGCAAGAACCAACCAGATTCAGCATTATTGATGTGAAGCCGGCATGCCACCATGTTTTATGTAGATTTTTATACATATATGTTTACATTTAAACTGCTGAATCAATCAGTTAATGCTGTGGAATAAAGTACAAAAGTAGTTCCATACACAAGTGTGTTTTTCCATACCTACAAGTGTTTTTATTATTTTTTTTCTGATTGCAATCATGCTTTTATGGCTGCAAAACAGTGTAATATTCATATAGTCAAGTATACCAAATGTTGTTTCCTCAAAAAAAGATAAATGGCTCTGTTTTGTCAACAGAAAATATTATTATGACTGTGCGGCGATACTCCATTTCCTCCAACACCGTGAACAGCCCTCGAAAGAATGAGATTTCTCACAAGCCAGGGCATTGTGAAGTGACTTTAAACAACAATAAATGGACCAAATTGCATGATGGTTTACATGGGCGTCCTTCTAGGGCTTACACTAAACCGGATGTAGACAAACTAAACAACAGACACTCCATTCTGGAATATGGCAACAAAAACAGGTAAGTCAGCTTTAGGCCTGTGTCTTTCTTTAAAATTTTGGCTAACAGCTGCCACATTATATGCTAATTACTGTATTTACCGTTTCAGAGGCAAAGACAAGACAGTCACTTTCTTGTTGCCTGTAGATGACATTTATACAAACCAGCCTGCACTGGCTGAGCACCTGCCTGCCTGTACACTTAATGCTATAGCTGAGACAGACTCCTGAGGAAAGAAACAGAAGAACCAGAACTGCGAAACAAATGTTTCAGTTGACAAAAAGGAGCTTTAGTAATGTGGTTGACCTCAGTCCCACTGCAGCATGTTTCAGGTCATTCTTATGAGAGTTTCATCACCACACTCTGACTCCTGTTACAGATTTGGTTTCTCAAATTTATCCGGCCAAAGAAACCCAATTCATCTCATGATCTTGTTGGATGAGCTGTCAGCCCACTGTGGCGAGCAGATCAGGTGTCTGTACACGTGGGACTGCCAGTGGAGATGTGTGCTTCCTGCGCTCTACTATTGAGTGACTGCTTGGTGTTAGTGTCAGAATGACTAACATTATTTATTTATGTCTGTTTGTTGTTCTCCTACAGTTGCCCAAAACAGCTAGAAAATGCAATTTTAACATTGCCATAATTACATAATTACATACTAGTTTAACATTGTGCACAGAAATTTTCATTGTGTTGAAGGTACCGAATATACAGAAAATGCATAAAAATGGTGTTTCATTTAAACAAATTAGACAGACAATGTCTGTAACAACTAACAGTGGTGTCTGTCTCAGGACCATTCCATCCTCTCTCCTCACCATCTGGTTTTGATAAAGATGGCTACAGGACCTTGGTGAATGGAAATGGAAAACAGAGTTAGTCTGGAGCCAGTACATCTGTTCATATGATCTCTTCTTACCTTGTTCCGGTTTACCTAATTAATGCAGCCTAACGGTCCTTTAATAGATTTAAAAAATAAATCTATAGGACTTTAGGCTAGATTAAAGAGGTGGGTCATAAATCTAGATTTAAACTGGCATCGTTTATGTGCCTTGTGGGTGACACCGGGTATACTGTGTTAGAGTTTTTGCACCAAATATACCCCCCCCCCATGTTTGATTTTACAATGTTTATATTGTCAACTGTCCAGAATTTCCAGATTGCAGTGAATATGAAGGACTGTTATAATAGAGGAGCTCGCTCCACTACTGAGGAGCTAAACCATACAGCGTAGGTAATCATCAGTTTATATGATGCATGATAGGATCCAAGTTAATATAATTATTATAAGAACTGGCTGCAGCATTTTAAACCAGCTGAAGTTTTATAGTTAAAACTGCAGGGCAGCCACCCTGCAATAATCAATCCTTGATGCCGTAAATGCATAAATTACATTTATTTTCAAAACTCGAAAATCTGCTAACATAATCTTCCTTTTAAAGCAAAAACTGTAGCTTTATCTGTTTAATTTAACATTTTTGAATACTGTAAAATCAGAATTACTATGCCTATTGTGTTTAGATTTAGTTTTTTTTTATAAAAAGTTTGTTTGACTTTTTTCTTCTGTGGAACACAAAAGAAGAAAGTTTTAGGAAATCTCGCAGTGATTTCAATCAATGGGACAGTCAATGGTTGCCACTATTGTCTGGTTACCAACATACTTCAAAATATTTGAAGTTGATTTTTTCACAAAGTGTGGAATTGTTTGGAATGACATAAGGGTTAGTAAATGATGGAATAAAACTATCCATTTAGGAAGTAACCAAAAATGAACAGCAATTCTGCAATTATAAACCAGGGATGGGCAACTGGCGGCAACTTGAAATCGGGCCCGCTGGAACATATTATGATCATCATCAATTTTGATAAATTTAAGCAACAATATTAGGAAGGTTGTTAATTCTAACACAAACCAGAAGAGGCCGCTATCGCTCCCTGTTAGATCACTGTTATCATAACATATATTCAATGATTGTATCACTGAATAATTACATTATTACAGTCAGTCAGGGATATCTTTAATAGTAATATATGGACTTTGGTAATAATATGTTTTTGTTAAGCACTCTGTTTCAGGTTTTGTTGAAAATACTGTGTAAGATAGGACCTTTGTACATTTGTTTTGTGTACATTTAGTGCAATTAAGATTTACATTTATATTTGCTTGTGGATGAAGTTGACCATTTCAATTAGCATAATTGGAGTTTTATAGTAAATGTTTAAAACACACACATACACAATTGAACTAATTGTATACTGAGCTTCTTTAACAAAATCCCCATCAAATAAAATTCTATCATTAAAATATAGTGGAAGATGATGCAAAATATGCGAGTGTCAGTTAGTTATCTGGCCCCTTGGTTTAAAGGACAAAAATTACTGGATGTCGTCATTATCAAAGTTGCCCATCCCTGCCTTAGACGGTAATGTTGTAATGAGGCAGATGTGAAGAACTTGAGTAGAATGAGGCAACTCTACCCTATAAACAGGGCAGTTAAAAAACTCTCAAATTCCTTATTTCACGTCTCAAGTAGTTATTGTCAGGCAGTTAGTAGATGAATTGTGTTTTCCTCAGTTGTGTGTTCTCTGATGTAATAAATGTACAGGATTAATACTGAGTTTCGTTCACAATAAAGCATTATTCACCATCAATGTAATTATTTATGAACAAATTCACCCAAAATACATATATTAATAGATCTATTCTTCATCATTCCGTATGTAAGGGAAGCAAAATTCCAAACTTAAAATATTATTAATTGATTAGGATCAATCAGCGATTTGGAAAATATGGATAATCAATGATAATCAGTGATTTAATGCTCTTACAGAGCATGTAACAAAGATTAACAGGATTAGGGATTACAGTTTATGTGCATAAATCACCACAGCATGATGAGATACAATTAAGATATTATTAACTCAAACATACACAAACACAACATATACAGTAAAGCATTAAAAGATTAAAAGCAGAATAAAGATTAAAGTGTAAGGTTAACAGAAATTCAAGTGATCAACAACCTGAACAAACCATCAGTTTCTTAGTTACAACACCTCAACAAAAGGGCTAATGGTACATGACGCTTCAGTTAGACCAGGTATGACACTGGGTCTCTTGCCCATTAAATGAAAGTGCCCTGATACAGTTACAGTTGATACAGTTGCTCCAGTTGATGTTTGCTGGAAGTTGTATTAATAAGAGAGTGGAAACCAATTTGATGCAGAGGTCTTTGATGAATGAAAAGACTAGGCCACATTAGACTAGGCACAAACTTAGATCACCTGCTAGACTAAATAATTTAGCTTGTTTGCTTTAAGACATTTTACTTTGATCAACCTTTTACTTTGATTTACTTTGGTCTAGCCAAAGTTACATGATGTGATTATAACTTAACAACAGTTTTAAATGTTATATGAAAACACGAGAGTAATCTTCTTGGATTTATTTCAGAGTGTTAATACATTACTGTCAGAAGGATCTTCAGGAAACCCAGTCTAGGGAAGTATTAGTATTAAATGTTATATAAGAATAAATAAAACAGTTGTTATTGCAATTATGTGTTAGCACCTGTAGTATTTTGCAGCAACATACATTTTCTCTCTCTGTGGGTATGCGTACACCGTTTCCACATGAGTACCTGGTGAGGGATGAATGGACAGTGGTAGATCTGTTTTCCACACCTATGAAAAGGTTGGTCTAAAGCGAATAGCCTGTGCAGTCATCTTAGTACCCTGTGTTTGACTGTTCTCATGGAGTGTTATTCATTATGGCAGTAACCTGTATGGGCCAGGTGAATGCACTTAATTCAATAATGATAAACTTTTGGCCCAATTATGATGCAAAGGATTAATGTCCAAATGGGTGTAGTGTGCTGTAACTTGATTTTGGCACACTACACCCATAATCCGTCACCCCTGCTTGTCTGACACAAGGGTGAAGAGTAACAATGGCAGGTTTACTGGAATGAGCAGGTTGTCACATTCCCCCCTGGAACTTTATGGTTTTGCCCATGTGTTGGTTTCTCCCGTTATTTCTCGTTTTAGTTCATCTTCCTCACCTGTGTTTTAGTGATCGCCTGTTCTGTTGATTTGTGTCCCCTTTTAAGCTGTTCATGTTTCTGTTTTCATTGTCGGTTATCGTCCTTGTATGTAATGGTGTGCCTGCGTTTTTGTTTTCGATGGTTTTGGAATAACCCGCTTCAGACGTTGTGTCTGTTCTAGTCGCGCAGCCACCCGTCACACAGGCAGGCAGACGGGATGATGGAAAGCGCGCTCCCGTGAGCTCATACGTAATGAGCTTTAATAGAAACTAAAAACATCATTAAATCGATCAATATAGTTAAACCAGTATGAGTACTTATGAGTAATTCATCAGTAATTCATTCAATTCAAAGTTACAAGATCTGTCAATGTCACTGAACAAAAACATTTTTTTAATTCAGTATAAAATGTCAAGTCGGTTGTTGACAAATCACATTACCCCTTCATCTTGTTGGGCTTCAAATGTACATACTTCAAAGATGAATTATTTAAATATTTAAATGAGCTTCAATTTTATATTGAATTCATAAATTACATTTTGCAACATTTTTGCAATGTACATATGTTTTGCAACATGTTAGCTCTGAATTACTTGCAGCTTGAAACCTAGTTTATAAAGACAAGACTTCTTATTCATGCTCAATTTAGGGTCGCTTTTATAAAGGGCCTATCTGTTATATGAAATTATTAAAGAATATGCAGATGTTTCTATGGAATTATACCTGAATCTCTTCATGCGCATAACCTTATATTTACCTCAGTTTTGTTTGTTGTGCTGTTGTACATGTTAGTTATCTGTCTGGGTATGGCCCTGTTATGTCATTGTTAAAGATAAAGATGACCTGTCAAAAAATACTGTTTTTTGCCACAGAGATATTTAGTATAGTGAGAGAGGGAGTGTTGGGTGTTCCTTATAAAGTCCATTGCATCAAGTTTATTTTAGCTCAAGCTTGTTTTGACTGCAACAGACAGACAGCAGAGCAATCTCATGTATTTTCAATCGTATGTATTTAGATTTATCATCGTCTGTGTCATCTCCAAACTTCAGGAGTGGTCTTTATATTAATACATACATTTAAACTCACACACACAGACTATATGACTATAAGCTAAATGAATGAATCATGTAACAGTACATTTTCTATATATAAATGATATTATGTTGGAAGTTTTTTCCTATATTATTAAAAATTATATTTTAATACAGTATTAAAAATGTATATATGAAATATATTTATTCTCTTTATTTCTTTTATTACACGCCTAAACGCCCGCGGTTTAAATACCGCCCGCTGTTGAGTTAAAACACAACGGTCTGCAGCTGTGTCTGCTTGGCAATTGGATTTGGCCGCAGGACCCCTTGTGGAGGACCACGTTTTGAGAATAAACCACGTTTTGAGAATAAACCACGTTTTGAGAATAAACCACGTTTTGAGTATAAACCACGTTTTGAGTATAAACCACGTTTTGAGAATAAACCGCTGCAAACGTTTACAACCCAATACGCGTTATTTTTAATAATAATCACATTTACAAAATACTGAAGAATCCCTGTGATCATTTTGGTGTCTTCAGCGACCAAATCTCGCGTGGTTTGCCTCGCTGTCGACAGGCGGCGAGATCTGCGCGTCCGCCATTTCTGATGAGAGGAGCTGAGAGTTACTGCGCGCGACGCGGTTTGTCAACAAACCTGAAGAGCGAGACTCAGTGCGGTGAAGCGGAGGCTCAGCCGTGCCTCGCCGTCCTTTCCCACAGAAGACTTTCATGTGAAAGCGGACAGCGGCGGGGGATTAGCCAGACATGTCAAATCTCAGTAAAGGCGGTACCAAGAAAGACACAAAGATGAGGATACGAGCCTTTCCTGTGAGTATGCGCGGCGTGGGGGCTCTCAAAGCCGCGAGCTCGTCAAGCGAACGCCGAGGCTTTACAGTAACACAGGCCCGCTGAACACATTTTGTGACGAGCTCTGCTCCAAGATCTCACATCAGTTTAGTCCTGACGGAGTAACAACCTTGTGTTGTTTAAAGGTCGATCTTTAAACACATTACAGCCAGAAGGTCAGTTACCTCACCTGTTTAGAGCAGCAAACGAAAGAAAATATAAAGGCTCCTAATGGTGGAGTTACACTCAATTTTAACTGCAGAGTTTCCCCTAAATGAAAGTAAAATAGTGTTATCAACAATAATAATTGTTAGATCTCAGTCAGGCCTAAACCCAAATGATTCGTTAACGGGGATTTTAATCGCCTGTCATGACTTAATGAATCGTTAAATGTATTGTTTTCATGTTTGGGTCACACATGGCGAGAGCGGCTTTGTGTATTAAAAGTTACTGTGGCAGAAAAACAATTCAGTACCAGGAAACCACAATATTTAATACGGATCTTCTGTCTGAGAGTGATGTCACACTTTCACAAGTCCTGAATCACGATTAGTTTGTGTAAAATCGGTCAGATGACGTTACAAGCTGGTAATAACGTTGTTTCTCATTAGAACTGGAACTGCGTTTGCGCGCCTGGTCTTCAGAGAGAGTTCGTCCAATTATATATAAAACTATTTACTGTAACTTTTCTTCTGTTGAACACAAAATAAGATTTTGATAAATGTCTCTTTTGTACAATAAAATGGGGTTGATGGGGGCCACTGTTGTTTGGTTATTAACATACACAAAAATAGCTTTTTTGTTCTAGTTTAAATTTCAGTAATAGACCATGCTTGTAGTACTTCAGTTAACTACCAAGAATAAATGCCACTACATGTGTGTACAACATGTTTTTGGTACTCCTGTTTTGGTAATCTCTCACTTTCTCCCTCAGATGACCATGGATGAGAAATATGTAAACAACATCTGGGATCTTTTGAAAAATGCCATCCAGGAGATACAGAGGAAGAACAACAGTGGGCTGAGCTTTGAGGAGCTCTATAGGAATGCCTACACTATGGTCCTGCACAAACATGGAGAGAAGCTCTACACAGGACTGAGAGAGGTGGTCACCGAACATCTAATCAACAAAGTAAGGGTCGCATAGGACAGTCCTATGTGTATAGATTGTTTTTTGCCCTGCAGGTGTAAAATGCTGTCTTGACATTAATTGGCAGGGATGTTTATGTAGGGTGACTGACTTTTGTTGTCCTGTCAAAGGTACGGGAGGATGTGCTGAACTCCCTAAATAACAACTTTTTGCAAACACTGAATCAAGCCTGGAATGACCACCAGACTGCTATGGTGATGATCAGAGACATCCTGATGTACATGGTGGGACCATATGACAGTGTTTAAAATTTTGTTTTGTGTTTTGCAGTTTTGTGTCAGCTTTTTTTTTCTCCCCCCCTCTTTGCTCAGGATCGGGTATATGTACAGCAGAATAATGTAGAGAACGTATATAATCTGGGTCTCATCATCTTCAGAGACCAGGTGGTTCGTTATGGTTGCATCCGGGACCATCTTAGGCAGACTCTACTGGACATGATCGCCCGTGAGAGGAAAGGCGAGGTGGTGGACAGGTGGGTGTTGTCTTGTTTTAATCTTGGGTGCACATAGAGTTTGTGGCATTATAGTGGAGAAAATACAGGGGCAACAAACAGCATAGTTTTCTTCCCATGAATGTGCACACAAATGGCAGATTTTATGAAGGTGCAAAATGTTTAGATTAAAAAATTTAAGCTGTGCACATGAACATGCAGTTTGCATGTCATTCACTTCCTGTAACCAAAATTGAAGGTAAAATTGAATTAATATTGATGACTTTAAGTGTATACATTTGGTTTCTACAATTTACATTTTATTTATTTGGCAGACATTTTTTTAAAGCGACTTAATGAATTCAATGTACTTTTTTAAAAAAATTAGTAATTGCCTTCCCTGGGATCGAGCACACAACCTTTGCGCTGTTAACGCAATGATTTACCAGTTGAGCTACAGAAAGGCTTCTAGACACAGTAATACAATAATAGAAACAAAATGGGTGTTAAAGGCTGTAAATGTTAGTGCTAATAAGAGGGACATTATCTTGCATTTAACATCAGTGAACCACTAGAAGAAAAAAATAATGTACATTTACATTTAGGCATTTGGCAGATGCTTTTATACAAAGCAACTTTAACTTCGCATAGTTACAATTTTACCCAGAATACAACATTTTGATTCCTGATAGATTTGATGTCTTTAATGGGGGCAGCTATGGCCTACTGGTTAATGAGTCTGGCTTGTAATCAGTAAGTTGCTAGTTCAATTCCAGCACCGGCAGGCAGCACATGAAGTGCCCTTGAGTAAGGCATCTAAGACATGATTGCTCCCCATTAACCATAACCCCTGATTGCATGTTTACTATATGCAAGGTGTATTCACACTTCACTAAGGCTGGGTTAAATGCAGAGGTCACATTTCAGTTATGGGTAACCATAACTGTGATTTTTACTTTTCACCTGTTGGGATAGAGGAGAAAAGGCTGGTAGTTTTTTTTATTTATTACTAAAAAAGGTGTTTGTGAAAGAGACAGGTTTTTAGAAGTTTCTTAAATATAGGAGAGGATTTAGCTGATCGAACAGAGTTTGGAAGATCATATCACCAGTGAGGAATAGTAAACATGAATCTGCGAGCAAGTGATTAAGTACCCTTAGAAGAGGGTATAACAAGATGACATTAATTTGCCTTACTGTAGGGATCTGGAAAGACCATATGTGTGTGAGTTTGTGAAGGTAAGGTAATGCAGAGCCAGTAGTGGGTTTTATGAGCAAGAAGTAGAGATTTAAAATTTATGCATGTAGGAACTGGTAGCTAATTGACAGGCCTTGAAAAGGAGCTATGTTGCATGTTCAGTAAGATAAGACCAGATTTTTTGGCTTTAGCTTTAGAATAAGGGGTGTTAATAGACTATTTTCAATATATCATAAAGTAGTTAACAATGCATTGTCAGTATTTACAATGCATTAGAAACCAGTACTAACTAATTAACAAGTATGTTACAAGACGCCTACAAAGCATACTGTAAATGCCACATGGCTTTGATGGTTACATTTTCAGTTTTGTACTGAAGAAAGTTTAAAATAAAGTATACATTAAAAAAATCAACACAATACAAAGTTAAATACAGTCTCATTTTAACATGAGAAAACAAAGTACAATACATTATTGATTCTATAGCACCATTTATTACTCGCTTTAGATTCATGGGCTGCAAAAAAAACTTCAATAACCTTAAAGGGGACCTAGGGTCAAAATCAAATTTTTTCTAGTCTTGACGGAAAATGGCAGTATACCCACCTAAAAGAACAAAGGAAAAGATCCAGACATTTTGAACCACTCTAAAGTATATAAATTTATGTTTTAAAAATGAGTGCCTGAAAACGGCTCGGGCTGGAATGCTGGGGCTTATTGCGCAATAAGCCTCTCACTCACCACCTCAACACGAAAATGAAACGTAACAGAAAACATAGTTTGCATAAACCCGACCCCCCAAACGGCCCCGCCCCCGCTAATGTTACTGCTGCAGTGACGTTGTGAAGTTCAAGACAAATGGCGGCTCGCATTCACAGGTGAGCTGCTCTCCCCGGCTGTACAAGCGGCGTTCAAACCTTCATCACCTCCCGACGAAAGAAACAGCCGTGATGCGCGGCTACGGTTTATTTTAACCGGTTCCACGACATTTAGCCGCGGATTATGACTTTGCTCCACTCGTTTTACATCTGACAGTTTTACAAACCTGCCGCGTCTCTCAGCGTCTGATGCTCCACATTAAGATCAACAATCATCACAAGCTGTAAGTATTACATTGTTAGATCAGATTGTGTTTAATATTTTTTAAATATTAATTGTTAAATGAGAACATATTCGTTCTGATGTGTGTACGGCTAGCGTTGGCAATGTAAACAAACTTTAGCAGCATCCATAGATTTAGCGCTTAGCACAGATAACAATAAGAAACATGAGAGTAACTTCTCAGACCCGCTTTCTTCCCCAGGATACAAGAGAGGCTGTCGGACGGATCTTCAGGAAACCCAGTCTAGGGAACAACACTTGGACCACATCACCGAGTTAATTTAGTGTCCCACTGTTCTACATGAAAATAGCCTTGTGATTATAATCAGGTTTACTGTAAAGAAGTTTATATTATTTATATTATAAGTTTATATTATTTATGTTTATATTGTTAAAATTATTGTATATTATTTATGTGTTTAATACTTCAAGATAATCTTCACTGTTATCCTGTTTGTCAATCAATTACATAATTGCCTTCTGTTTAGAATGAATTAACATTCAGTTTTGTTCATATTTATTCAGTATACATTCAGAGCAGCTTCACTTTCATTTAGTTTAACACCAGTCAAGTCATGGCCAGCAAAAAACCTTCATCTTAAATTTGAAGTGGACATTGAAGATGTTAAGATGAAGATGAAAATCTGCATTGCCTGCCAGACAGGGGGAGAAAGGAGAATGGCATTTAGTACATTTTAATACATTTGTTCTGGGTATGATTCAAAATAATGTCTGTCTTATTTGCTTAACTAATAAAATTTGTTATTGCAGTGATGTACTTACTCTCTTTATTCTGTTTTGTTCAACCATATGTGGATCTAGTCTCATTACACACTGCTAGTCAATGGTCACCTTGGGTCCACCTGTCCCTTTCTCTGAGTGACAAACGGCTATGGTATATGTTACAATAAATATAGTAAGTATAAAGATATATATGTTTGTTATATATGTTGTTATACGTAAAGGATTAATGTCCAAATGGATGTAGTGGCTATAACTTTATTATGACGGGAGAACTTTGTGGCACATAACGCTGAAAGTGTTCAAACAAACATTACAAATAACTTGCCATTGAGAAACATGTAAATCCAGCCTTTGCTGAACAGGTTCTTCCTTTAATTCAGTGTCCTCCTCTGATTCAGGCTCAAACATATAAGGCTGAATCTGGACCATAGCTGTCGGTCCGTGTGTTTGGGTCAGTAAATGGTTCCGCATGTGTTCAGAAGCCAGGAGATAACGTCACATAATTATTCTTTCATGTGGCAGTAAAGACAGCCAATCACCGAGCAGAGCTCCGCTTATCATTATGAGGTTGTCAGAGCCTGTCCAGTGGTGCAGAATTTGCACAGAACGCTCAAATTCACCCATTAAATAGCCCCGCCATAAAATCGGGTTTTAAAATAGGTTTTTAGACTGCTTCTGGGGCATTACAAATTTCACCAAAGTACTCTTCTCTCTATGTCACATCACAGAACAAGAATCTATACTCCGTTCAACCACTCTAGGTCACCTTTAAATAAAATGCATTAAGATAATTAACTGAAGAAGTCACAATGTGTTAAAATAATGTTCTTCTGGCTTAGCAAGTAACTGCTATCCAGCTGTAGCCCTAGAGAGATGCCTCAAATCAAGCTGGCTATCTATTCTAAGATTGGAGCAATCTGCATAATTCAGACAAGTGAAATGCGGCCCAGCTGCAAGAAACAGGAATTTAGCAAAAGTTATGTGATTTGCATGCAGTACACTATAACAGAAGGACATGCACTATATTGCCAATGGTATTCACTCACACATCCAAATAATCAGAATCCGGTGTTCCAATCACTTCCATGGCCACAGGTGTATTATAAGAATGTGGAAGCATTTGGGAACAACAGCAACTCAATCAAGAAGTTGTAGTCCACGTAACCTGATGGAAGGTCAACGGATGCTGAAGGGCATAGTGTGAAGAGGTCGCCAACTTTCTACAGAGTCAATCGCTGCAAACCTACAAACTTCATGTGGCCAGGAGTCTGGGTTTGATGGTTGCCAGGAGAACGGTTCTTGTATGACTGCATTGTGCCAAAGATGAAGTTTGGTGGAGGGGGGATTATGGTTTAGGGTTATTTTTCAGGAGTTGAGCTTGACCACTTAGTTCCAGTGAAAGAAACTCCAAATGCTTCAGCATACCAAGACATTTTGGACAATTCCATGCTCACAACTTTGTGGGAATAGTTTAGAGCTGACCCTTTCCCCTTCCAACATGACTGTGCACCAGAGCACAAAGCAAGGTCCGTAAAGACATATGACAGAGATTGGTGTGGATGTGTCCTGACCGCAACCTGATAGAACACCTTTGGGATGAATTAGAGTGGAGACTGAGAGCCAGGCTTTCTCGTCCAATATCAGTGTGTGACCTCACAAATGCACTTCACTCACAAAACACAATGGGGTATATGTTGAACATCAACTGACCAAACCAGAAACAGGTCTCATTGCTTCCCCTTGGCAGAGAATGAGTTCTATTTAATGAGGCATATGCAACATTTGTGAACAGGAAACATTGGGACCTGTTTAGCAGCAAATGGATGTTGTGCATATACCCCATTACTGATCAAATAATGCTAAATGTACCAAAATGTTAAATGTAGGAAAAACCCTGATTGCACCAAGGTTTCTGGCCGTCCTTGTTGGTATTAGAATTGTGGAACCAAGTTAAACTGTGAAGTTGTGTAGAGCAGTTCGTGAATCAATTGTCAGGAGGTCGGGTTGTTTGTCGTTTTACTGTTTGAGATGGTAGGATCTTATGTTTTAAAGCTAGTTTTATTGCTAGCCTTTCTAAAATTGCATACCTACCTTTGAGTTGTTAAGACTGTTCTTTATGTGACATAGACATAGCATTTATATTACTATTAACTTAAGCTGTAACTTTTTCTGACTTGTACTGATAGATAAGGTAGTTCTGCACTTTTGTATTTGAAGTATTCTAAGCCAGGATCTCTCTTTCAGGTTTTGCTTTTAATATATCTTGTCAAGTAGATCCTGTACAAAGTCCTATGACACCTTCACTTTAAGCTCTCTTTGCTGCTGTGCAGATATCAGCATACAAGAAATAAACACTATAGTAATAGTGATGTGTTTTTAGTGACGTCTCGTGCAATTACATTTTTATGCCAGTCGGTGACATTGAGTCTTTAAAATGTCATGATTAGGGTTGTGCGATATTGATAAAAAATAATATTGTGATATTTTCTGGGATTTTTCAGATAACGATAATCAGACAATATTTTGCATAGAATTTTTTTTTGCATAGCATTTTGCAGGAGAAATGTCTTTAAAGTGCTGCGTGTAGCGCATTTTTACAGTCTTGGTTTTATTTCACTGTTTGCATCTCATCCAGTAGCGGCCGCTCTAAACTTACTGTAGAGGCCAAAATCAAGCGAATAAGCAACAGTCACCCCGTTTCAACGAAACCCAACGCACAGAACAGCCCGAGCGGACAGTTATTTGGGCTTTTACAGCGTAGATGGTAAAGCGTTAAAGATGTTCATGTTTTTGTCTCCCTTTGTCACGTTTAAATTGAAATGTTGACATGTTAATACCTGCGCCTAGGCGTGTGCTTTGTGAAGCACGTTAAGAGATTTGCACTTTATGCTTTATTTTTTTTACGTGCCAACACGCAGATTAACAGACTGTCATAAATTTATGATAAATCTCAGTCATGGTGATTTTTGGGGACGTTTCCGTTCAATCAGATTTCCCTCTATTTCCCTCTAGCTGCTTTCTCATCAAAGTACATTGCGTGCATGTTGCGTAAAAGAGCCGCTCAGTCTCAAATCAATAGCAAACACATAGCATATGTAATGTAAACAAATAATATTATTGTAACCAAAGTCTACAATTTAAAGACAAAGATAAAATAACCGTTATGGTTTAAAGTCAATAGGAGGAAAAATGTCTTTGGCAATCGTTTGCTATATGGCTACATCTTTTGCTTTTTCTGTCGTAAGGTACTTTCTTGCTAAATGATTCGGCCAAAGTTAGTTGCGTGCGCTTTGCCCTGTCTGCTGCAGACGCGTCGCGTTCATCTGACTCCCCGTCTCTCGAAGCGTTTCTTAACTCTCATATTCACTGTGATGGTAGTTTGAAGACGGTGAGAGAGATTTGTCATCACGCTGCTTTTGACTGTAACCGATTCTCGGCACAGTTTGTAGATCAGCGTCTTTTGACTAACATCTGACCTTTTAAAACCAAACCACCTCCATGCTAGTGACGACGACCCACGTGCAGGAATTAAATCTAGCGGGGATTGTGAATCTGCTGGTGTTTGATATCTTATAAAATGTCTTCGCTCGTTTAATCTTCTGTCAAACACTGCGATCTGTCCCGCTAACCCATGCTCTGAATGTGCGCGTGTACTATACTACAGCATGCAGTGAACGCGCATCACTTAATGCAGCGATTTGATTGGCTGTACATCATATTAATACTGAAAACTAAATAACTACTTTTTGCACACAAACAAACAGTTTAGTTTCAACGTTGAGGCAGTTGTGTGGCAGTCAGGCACAGCAGGTTGTTCGTTTGATTTCTGTGCCAGCAGGTAAAAACTAAAGCAACCACTCAAACCCTGATTGCTTTCTGGTGCTGCAGGGCTCAGGGGATCCGCGGATCCGCGGAAGTCATAAAAAGTCTTAAATTCCATAATGTAAAAATAAAATGCAATCAAACCATCGCTGTAAATATGTTTTTATTTTCATTTTAAATCCTGTGCATCTATCTGTCTACAAAAAACCTTCTTTTGTAGAAGACAAAACCTATTTTTTGTGGTTACATAACCTTAATTTCCCACTGTGGTTAAAACCAGTTAGTGGTTCGAGGTTCGGTGTATATTGTGCAAAATAGTCGGAACAATGGGAATAAAAGCTTTGGAGACCCACATGCAGTGTGAAAAACACAAAGCAGCTGTGGAAACCTGACGAAAAACCCTTTATATTTTCATGTTCTGTTCGTCACGCCCATCACCTCAATACCACAGAGCAATGCTCCAAGCATTCGCCGGCATCTGCGTCATCAAGCTCCGCAGTTTCTACTCCAACAGACAACCAAACAATGTTTGGCTCCACCGCAACGCTCAGAGCCGAGGTACTGTGGTGTCTGCATACAGTAACAAAGCACCAGTCCTATACCTCTAACGGGGCAGTCGGTGACATTTTCCGAACTATGTTTCCTGACTCTGCAAATCGCTCACACATTTTCATGCGGAAAAATAAACTGCATATATTGCCAGGGATCATAACTGGTGGTATTGTTTGCTGTTCTTGAATTTATTGCTATAAAATTGGTTTATAAATTTCATTCTACATGGTATTAAAAAGGTCTTAAAGTCTTAAATCTAACTCTTAGAAACCTGCAGATACTCTGAGTGTTAGCTGTGTACTGCTCTGGGTGTGTGTGATCACTCTTCATGGGTTGCAGAGGTCACATTTCGGGTATTGATTACCTTATCTGACAGAACATGTCACATTCTCTTACTTTTTACTTTCACTCATTAAACTGAAACTGTTTATATACATAAATGGTCTTATGTTTGAGGGCAAATGTTTAGAACAACCTCAGATAAGGCTGTCACAAATTATTAAATAACTGTATAATTGCGATAGTTTGACATATCCACTTTTATTGACCACACAAGCGGAAGCTGTAGTAACTGCAGCACATTCTAACATGCGCTGCACGCGTTACACTAAGCAAATATGTGTGTTAATGTGTGTACAATTATACAGCAAAGATGGATTTAATACTGAAACAGAAAACAACGGCACCTGTCTGGGAACAATTTGGTTTTATACCTAACAAAAAAGGATTTTTTTTCCCAACAGCCATTGTTGCAGCTGTGTGCATTAAAATATGCATTTAAAGAAATGGTCCATAAAGGATTGCTTTAGAGAATATTTTCTGTACAGCTAGCAATATTGTGACCCCAGTTAGATTGTCCTAAGCCAGAGCTGGTGTTTCCTTCCCCTAATCTACCCAGCCATTAAGGAGCAGGTTTATAAATGGTTATAAACCATTAAAAGTGACATTTTTGGCCTTTTCTGTTATGGTCAATGTCATATTTTATTGTGATTTTGTTAGTTACAGAATAACTGTTCAAATTTCTGAATTTGTGTATGTGGTTTAATTTGGAATCTACAGTCTTTTGTTATGAAAGATGCAGTATATATTATTCACTGAATAAATAACTGTATTAAATTTAGTGTGTGAAGTGTTAACTGTATACTGCAAACAATTATCATCACAGCCCTAAAATAAAGAATTAATCGCTAAAGCTCCAAAAAARAGCAATTAATCGTCATCACAATTATTTATTTCTCAATTAACCGTCACCCAAATTTCATAATTTTGACAGCCAGGGTGTGTCATGTTTGATGAGCAGGGTGTAAGGTATTTGTTTAGTGAGTCAAACTTACGACATGCTCCTTCATGGGAATTGTTTAAATGCTGTTGGATTGTGCTATAATTGAGACGTATGATTTCCATGTTTTGTATATGGTCATGACTAAAGTGTGAAATTAGGTGTAGTGCATCATTTCCCAGTATACCTGGGAAATGGTGACCATTTCTGTGCTTGTTTTTTGTTCATCTTTGACATTAAATAATAACTGTGAGTACAGTACATAAGAATGAAACTAATTATGCTTAGGCTTACTGGTAAGGAACTGATTTATCACTGATTATTACTTTAGTAATTACTAACTAATACTACTAATAAAACTTTTACTAGTATTAGTTAGTAGTAAGTAATAATTTAATTAGTCAGTGATTAACTGAAATCCTCAGTTTGAATTGTAAAGAATTTTTTTTTGGTCTAGGGGAGCCATCCGAAACGCCTGTCAGATGCTGATGATTTTGGGCTTGGAAGGACGGTCAGTATATGAAGAGGACTTTGAGGTCCCTTTCTTAGAAATGTCAGCTGAGTTCTTCCAGGTTTGTAAAACAAGAACATCAAATTTTAGAATATTGAAAAATGCTTGATAAGTTAGAATGATCCAATGAAATGACACAGAACATTTTAACATTTAGGTTATTAACCCTCCTATTATCTTTGCGGTCAATTTGACCCCATTCAATGTTTAATGTCTCTAAATTCTTAGTTGGCATCATCTTTTAGCTTGTTTTTTAATGGCTCTTTAGGTAGTAAACAAATAAACAAAGTACTTGACACACAAACTTGAGGGTAAATTGAGGATAATAGGAGGGTTTAAAGAATAGTTCTTACCCTCAATAGTTCTTATAATAAGAGGTTCTTACCCTCATGTTTTTCCAAACACAGTTGTTCAGTGTCAAGTTCTAAAATGTAATTTTGAGACCTTGTGTGAGGGACTGAGGAAGGCTTTATTCTTTTATCTTCCCTCTCTGTCTCAGCTTTAAAATTAATTTCCATGGTCATATGGACAGCAGAGAATAGATTTGAAATATACAGGTCCTTTTCAGAAAATTAGCATATTGTGATAAAGTTCATTATTTTCTGTAATGTACTGATAAACATTAGACTTTCATATATTTTAGATTCATT
>JBAJNP010004111.1:1081-35221 GCA_036877545.1 Yasuhikotakia modesta | reverse complement strand
ATCATAGAAAGGCAGAGACAGCACTTTGGTCAGGAGTGATTAAATGTGCTTTGCTGAAGACCTGAAGGTCATATGGTTTTCTCACAGAGCTGTTGTCATCGTGCCCTGCGGTGAGATGCCCAGCCCATTTAAAGTTAGTGGTACGTCTGAGATGTCAGTTTGAATCGGGCAGCAGCAGCTAAACATCTGTCCGCTCAGCAAACATGCGCCCTTTAAAGTGTCACTGGATTACACCTAAAGTGTAAAGGGTCAATGACACGACACTTTTGCTTTCTGGACCTGTTCAAGAATAGAACAAATACACACAGACACTGACTGTTATTTAACTTCTGAATTCAAATGAATTTGTGGGGCTTCAAATTTGTAGGAGATGCAGGCCTAACTGTGCTTATGTTTCACTTTGGGGATGGTAGATTGGTCTAGTGTTGTCCCATAATTTTTAACTAGGCTATGTTTTCTTTCAAAATAAGCTGTTTATACTATATAAATATTATAAAGAAGTTGGAATTTTGACTTTGGACAAATGTTTGGACAAACTGATGTTTCACTGATGTAGGGTTGTGAAATATTTTTTTTTGTTATAGTTTGAGGCTCAAACTATGAACCTTTTAGTTCCCCTTTAGAACCTTCTAGTATTAATTGGTGTTCGTTTTTTGCTCATGTTTCACAATCAAAACATTATTGTCGGTGGTTTATCAGAGCAGACATTTGTAAATATGACCCCTGCTCTAAGAAACGACTGAAAATGAATAACAGCATCTCCACTGGTGGTCAGTGAAAACAGTTTATATTCATAGGCCTGGTTTTATATTCGTAGACGGGGCTTATATTAAGCCAGGACTAGGCCTCAGTTAAATTAGGATATTTAAGTTGATTTTACAAGCATGGCTTAAAAACTCATTACTGATAAAGTTATTGCACTGACATATTTAAAGTTTTATATTTTTTAGGATATAATGCCAGAGCAAGCTGCTTTAAGACAGTTCAAACGTGCATTTTAGTCTGGGACTAAAATGTAAGCCTTGTGTTTAAAATCGAACCATATAGTACAAAAGTAGTAAAGTGTAAAAAATAACAAAGCAGGTGTTTTCTTTCAATAGCATTGGGTTGTTCTCGGGTATGTAGTTGAAAGTAATTTCCCAGGGGAAAATCTAAAGAAATTACACTTTTAGGCAGACCAGACCAGCCCTGGTATTAAAACCTGCTGAACTGATTTTGGTTTCTCAGAGTGCGTGTCTATAAACATTAATCTTTCCTCCTGACTCTAATCTCCTCAAAATGTTGGGCACCTCACATTTAATAACGTTTGACTCATGGTGGAGTCCGACACTTTGACACGTAGTTGGATCACAAACCAAGTTATGAATAGGTTGAAAAATGAGTGTGTGGATGTTCAAGACTCACTCAAACCAAAGAACTGATAGGGCCTGATGATAGACTTGACAACATAACTCACAAACTATGTGTAAAATGCTGGTTATTATGTTTATCATATCTGAACTGCATATTAATCATCTATATGTTTCTCTCTGCCCTATAGGAATAATCTATACTGCTGGTGTTCTAGACTGTGAGACTCTGGATTCCTATTGGCTGACGGTATATGCCACGGACCGAGGCGTGGTGTCACTTTCTGCATCCACTGAGGTGTTTATCCAGGTGGAGGATGTGAACGATAACGCCCCGTTGACCTCTGAACCCGTCTACCACCCGTACATCATGGAGAACTCGCCCAGAGACGTGTCTGTGGTACGGATTCAAGCCCAGGATCCTGACATCACGGCCTCTGATAGCCGCCTCACGTATCGCATCACTGCAGGAAATCCTCAGAACTTCTTTTCCATTGATTACAAAACAGGTAAGAAATGAATCATTTTGTCACGTGTTGCTTGTTGGTGTATGTAGTTTATTCAGAGCAGAAATCAGAAGAATAAAATCAAATTAGCTTTTTTCCTAGCTGTGTGAGTTTGTCTCTGTGTGTGTTTGCCCTGCAATACACAGATCATCTATTTTGTCATCTGTATAACCCGAGATGCTCCAGTCCCCTGTTACCCTGAAAAAGACAAGCTTAGAAATGGATGGATGGATTTTTGTCTTTTAATACATTACATATTCCACAAGTTTAGCACAGTGTCCCCCGGTGTCCAGCATCCTTTAGCTAGTACACTAAGGGAAGCATCAAGCGACACCATTGATAAATTGAGCTGTGTAGTCTGGAATCTGAACTGCGTCCGGATGTTCTAGTGTGAAGAGTCGACGCATGCAGAGTTCTGATTCTGTGGCATGCTGAGCTAATGCTTAGCTTCCGATTATGCTAGCGTGTCCCTGTTACCCAAGTGAATCATGGGAGTTTGTGTATGCAGCTATTGTCAGTGAATTAATTAAAGGTTTCCAGCCGGAAAGCTTTTCATTCTACTATCGGCAAATAAACCCCAATGCAGCATGTGGCACTTCATATTTACACTGGAATACAGAGATTTAAGCTCAATAAATCTAACTCAAAATATATAATACATTTCGAGTGAGTGCTTTATTAACGCTGAAGAGCTCTAACAAGATAGGAGATGGATAATACTGTATATATCCTTAACATAAACTAACATAATGGACCAAAGCCTTAAATTAAGACTAAATTAAAAACATCTCTGGTCCTTGAAGAAAAGCAACAAGATCTGAAAGGAAACAGAAGTATGAAGGTGTTCGATGAAAAGAATCACAGTTTAAACCGATTTAAAGTGTTAAGCCATGTGTTAAAGTTAAAACTGATGCTGCACTGCAGGTATACATTCTGTTGTTGCTCTTTTTGGTCTGTGGGGAAAAAGTTACAAAGCTGCAATTACTCCCCACCAGTTCAGCTCTGTTTGGTGGCCGTGTCCTAAATTTAGAGCGTTCGGTTGTTTTATGAAAACAAATATGCTGTTTGCGTAGGCAAGCAACCAATTACTGAACCTTACAAAGAGAGAGTGCCTGCTTAATTATTACTGGTGCCGGCTTATTGAGGAGAGAGGAGCCATTACTTTTCTAAGTGAGCTTGTGTCTGAATTTACCACAGTGGGTGATAAAATGGACAGACAAAATGGACTGAGTAGTACACATTTAGGCTAACTCAACGTTGTTGTGGCAGTACTGTTAACTTTAAAGTTAGCTTCCTAAGCTTGTTTCCATTAGTAAAATTTCTCCTCAACAATATCTAGATTCTGTATTGGTCAGCTTTCATATTGCTTCTGTGAACCAATCTTTTGCTCACACTTTCTTAAAGATCACTGTTGCGGTACATTAGTTCTGAGTTCATAGCACCTCTAATTCCTATAATTGAGTCTCTCAGGATCAAAATGACACACATTAGGGAATGCTGTGAATTCCAGCAGTGCTGTTCAACTTCCATCATCAGGAGTTCTTTGTTGCCATGGTTATAGTTCACAAAGAATCGGCGACACAGAAAGCATGTGAAATACATTTCTATTAGGTAAATGGCACTTTCCACAAATAGGCTACAAAATAGGACCTATTTTTTTCTCTTCTGAGGAAACGGTCAGCATACCTGAGGAGGGCAAGCTTAATAATTTAGCTGTTTTTGTTTCTCTCTTTATATAATGTGAAGTTTGGAATTTTTTTAATTAAAATTTAGGAAGTACAAATACAGTTTTAAACCCTTATTTGTGGAGTTTTATGTTCTACCAAAACCAATCATAATTGATTTTTTTTTTACAGTATATAATTACAATTATTAATTATAATAAGTTTTCGTTTAAACAATTTCTCTGCAGCTGGAGTCCACAGCTGAAATTTTCTCAAACCCACAGAGCACATAAATGTATTCATATACTATCATATTTTATTTCCCTGTGTCTCAACTGCTTTCTTAGCATAGAAGTGCTTTTTATAAAGCCTATTTACAGCCATGAGAGCTTGGAAAAAAAATAACCCTGCACTTTCACTACATGCCATCTGTGAGGCAGGTTTACGCCAAAGGCCCTTTGTGTCACAAGCAACTCTTTTTTTTTTTTTCCCACAATAAACAAACAATGCAATTTATGCAGTCTTGACTGACATGTTATTTATTAATCATTGCTGAAAGCGGAACAGTTCTTCATGCCTGTAGTCACGACTGATATTCTATCCCCTTCAATTTGTATAAATCAAGGGATTTGACTATAAATTTCCACTTGCTCCGTTTTCTCTATAGCACTTTTAATTTGTTTTCCAGGACTTATCACCACAACGTCAAGGAAGCTGGACAGAGAGCAACAAGCAGAACACTTCCTGGAGGTATCGTACACTTTATTTCACCTGTAGTAATTTACCTGTAGTAATTTACCTGTAGTAATTTACATATAGTTCACCCAAAAATGTAATTTTTATTATTATGAACATAATTTTAAACATTTATTTTTTTCTGTGGAAAACAGAGAGAAAGTCTGTTCTGTGTGATAGTGAGCACTGCTGTCAAGGTCCATTGAGAACAGAAAACACAGAAGTTTTGTAAACAGAAACGATACGAAAGCTGAGTGTCATAACCAAATTAAAATTTACATTGTGCATGTTTACTCTGAAAAATTTCTTCTCAGCTGCAGCCCTCAAATGTTGTTCTGCTTTAAACTGGGCACTTTTACTCTTGTACTTTTATGGTATAGTATATTATTTTGTGAGTTTGTGAGGTTTGACGCAGCCGATATGAATTGTTTTAGCTATTTTGAGGACAATTCAAGAATGTCCAATTGTTAGAATTTCTCTATTTGCAAAAAAGGTTAAAATTGTGTAATTCTAGTGACAACTAACAATATTATGAAATACTAAAAATCTAGTGAAGTAATTACACTTCAACAGCCTCAAGTATTTTATTGACTTGATTTTATTGATCATATAGCATAACCTCAGTTTGCTTATCAATCTGTTTTAGTCTATTTGTACTTCCTGTTTTTTGACTGTTTTGTCAGACAAACAAAACGGGTGCTAACAATATCCCATAGAATTAATTGGAAAATAAGGTTTGGCAGTCGGCAATAACATTAGATACGAAGTGGTTTAATGTAATCTGAACATATACGTGTTAGTGTTTCCAATGTGCTTTTATAATTTCTGAATAAAAACAGTTCTTATAGCCAAATGGCACTATTTCACATGGTTCCTTTAAACATTATGAGTGGAAGCGTTAATGCAGCCAAAGCTAAACACTCTTTAACTTCATAACACGTGCAGATGCGCAAAATGTCATGTAGTCTAATGAACAGGCCCTAAATAACTGATTGGTCAATGGCAGCTGTACAGTTGAGCTGGTCAATAAGATGGGTGTGGCTCCCTGTGACTGCCCTACATGCACAGGGGGAAATCAAAGCCATTGATTTTGTGTTCACTAAATGATTATTCACTTTACAGAGAGCTTCCAGTTTCAAAGTCTCAGCCCAGAGGAGTGTCCTTTGAGAGCGACCCCAAACATCCGTGTTCCCCAGTGTGTGTTGGTAACAGTACAGCACCCTATTAAAGATTTAGCCCACTGAGGCTTTCATGATCTGTGAGTGCAGTGGGGCCCCTGGCCCCTTTTTGTGATCGCTCTCTGATCAGTGACATCTAGTCTCTGGGGACATCTGTGTGTCTTAGAAGAGTCAGAGCTGTTGGCTCCTTGGGTTGTATATTTGGATACAGAATATGTGGGTATTGATGTATTTGTCTGTTCACTTGTTTAAAACTAGTATGAACAGATACACCCAGTTTTTTTTCTTTCATTTTGTTTTGTGTAAGGGCCGTTTTTTATAGCGTGGTCGTGAGATGAACAAAAGCCACAATCACTCTCCAGAACATTCGCTTTCTCAGTTCCCCTGGTGAAATGAGATGCCGGGACCATCACATTGCTAAAGAAACAACAGAAATCGCATCTACTCTGCGTGCATTTAACTAGACTGCAACCTTAAATGCGTTTCCCATCTCATCTATTTCAGCTGTCTTCTTTCATCTACTTTAAGCATCCGTCTCTCAGCTCTGCCT
Organism: Yasuhikotakia modesta; assembly: GCA_036877545.1. Lineage (NCBI taxonomy): Eukaryota > Metazoa > Chordata > Actinopteri > Cypriniformes > Botiidae > Yasuhikotakia > Yasuhikotakia modesta. Next base: position 29,239 of record JBAJNP010004111.1, on the reverse strand, counting down.
ATGTGCTATTCTGAGCTCTTATTTGAAAAGTTGCGAGTGATGTTTCTTATTTGTAAGTCACTTTGGATGATGCTACTGATAAATGGGTGGTGAATATTGATACATGATGCTGCCAGATTCGAACCTTTGTTCATTGTTTATAGGACCCAGTTAACGCATGACCCCCTGCACCATGGACACAATGCTAGGTGTGTTACTGACTGATGCTAAGATGTCCCAAATAGTTTGGATCGCTTTACTGGGTGTTTATTTACTGCCCAAGATCAGTAAATACCAGCAAGATCTCTGTGATATTATCTACCAACCTATGATGTTTTTGACCTATTTTATTGTCTTAAAAAAATTATATTGTTCTTGCATAAGTGGCACAATTATATGTGACAAATGGTTCCAGTTACACACAATATTTAATACATTAAAACCAACCTCTTACGCTAAATATAGCAAATAATACAGAGTAGTCCTACATTTCCTGTGTCTTTAGAGACTCTGTATATATCTGTGTGTATTTATGTGTGTTTATGTAGGTTACTGTTATGGATGGAGGTGGTATCTTGAGACAGTCCACAGTATGGGTGATAGTTCATGTTCTGGATGACAACGACAACACACCAGAATTCTCAGACTCTGTATACCGGATCAGCCTCCCGGAACGGGACCGTAACAAACGCGGCGACCCCATCTACAGAGTGTTCGCCTGTGATCGGGATGAAGGGTCCAACGCAGATCTCACGTACAGCATTGTGGATGGAAACGATGACGGCAAATTCTTCATTGATCCCAAGACGGCCATGGTGTCATCCAGGAAGATGGTCACAGCTGGTGGCTATGATATTCTTACGGTAAAGTTCCAGGCTGTTCTATGGACACTTAAAATGTCACTGTAATGTAGAGGTCTCAGATCAAGCTCCTGAAAGGGCAACTTCCTGCAGAGTTTAGCTACAACCTTCAATCACACCTGCCTATACTTGTCAAGTAATCCTGAAAACCTTGATTAAGCCGTTCAGAAAAGTCGGCTAATGGTTGTAGCTAAACTCTGCAGGACAGCAGCCCACCAGGAGCTGGTATAATTTAGCAGAAAAAAATCATTTTTTGCTGTACTTTATATGCTTCCTGTCATGTTCAGATAAAAGCTATTGACAATGGGACTCCACAGAAGTGGTCAACAGCCCGTTTGCATGTTGAATGGATTCGGAAACCCTTGTCTTCGCCACAGGCCTTGCAATTTACCACACTAGTCTACAACTTCACAGTGGCTGAAACTGCCAAAGTGTATGAGGCAGTTGGAAGAGTGTCAGTTCGGCCAACAGAAACTCCTTCATGGTTTGATATCATTGGTGAGCATAAAAATACTGCAATTTTAATTGTGTATATTTGACAGGCATGTTAAACCAAAGCAACTTACAGTGCAAGAGCATGCATTTAAATCATTTTGTTGGGCATTAAACAATGTGCTTGGCTTTGCTAGTACAAGATGACCTACTTGTTAATTGTTAGTTAACTTCTTAGTTAACTTATTTAAAGCCACAAAACTAAAATAGTGCAGTGATACAAATATTACAGTGATACAATGGTTACAATGAATTTACTTTTTGCAGTTTTATTGTAGTTTGCTAGAATAAAGACGTGTCTCTGTAAATAAAAAGCAAATGTAATTTACAGCAGACATCTTGCATAAGCTATGCTGACAATGATTTATTCAGTTTGCTCATTGCTTAGAACCCTTGTACATATTTATTATTTCCGCCTATATATTCTGCTCAAAATTATACAACAGATGAGGCATGAGTCAAATAAATGTGTGAAGAGATTTTTCAAGTTTTGATTAAATGCTCTCAGTGGTTTGAGCGCTACATTGTGCTGACCAATGCAATATTTACCTCGTGAACTCTGCCTGTGTATTTATTTAATATGAACAAATCTAACATGAATAAGCATTTTTGCCTTCTTTGATTGGTCTTAATAAGAGCTTGTTCTTCCGGATTTTTCTCTAAATAGGTGGAAAAACTTCACGCGAGACGTTTTATATCCCACAAAACTCTTGTGTTGGAAATTGTTCATCTGAGCTAACTGTCTGTCAGTGTTTTCTATTTGTTTTGGTGAGCATGAAGCATTGGCTAGTTTATTAGATACTTTAAGATACTCTCTTTAAAAAGTCCATTTGCCGCAGGGCAAACGCAACACGCTCGGTCCTGCAACCGCTTCCGAGCGGTGAGATACCTTCAGGAGTGTGAGTCTTCTGATCTCCACTAAGTGCGGTGGAAATTGAGTGGAATTGGAACAGATGCATGCAATGAATACTAAAACCGTTCTGTAAGTTTGCCCTTATCCTTCAGAATGGACCTGAATTAATGATTTGCGAATCTGCCGTGAAGAGGCTTGAACCTGCCACAGATGTTTGTGAGAGTCGAAGATAAGAGACCCGAGGCTGATGGGAAAGATCCCAACATAAGGCAGTTGATGTTTCAAAAGCCATGAAACTTTGATGAATCGCAGCGAAATGTGAAAGACGTGTCTCCTAAAACCTCCAAACCCCTTGACAGTGTGATTTGTGAAACATTCACCTTGATCCCTTCAGCTAATGCACTCCACACTAACTGTGTTTTCTTGGTCTAAATAGGGAACTATGATGGGCCTTTTGATATTCAGAGAGTGGTGGGGACCATTGTAATAGCCAGACCCCTGGATGCAGAGACGCAGTCCCTATACAACTTGACAGTACAGGTGTCAGATGGGACCAACACAGCGACCACACAGGTATATTATCAGTCGAATAAACATCCTGGAGCCTTTTCCCTAACAGATGTTACAAGACTGCAAACTTTGCAAGAAACTTTTATTTTTTTGTGAATATTCTTGGCAGCTGTGTCTGGAATATCCAAGAGGGAAATGACATGTCTCCAGATTTTAAGCAGTCTGTTAACTTTTATCTAATTTTTTCAACATACGCTTGTAATTTAGAAGAGATCTCTATATAATCTTCCACCGTTTTTAGTTTTGCCCTGGGGTCCTGATTATTCCTGTGTCCCAGAAACCCACATTGTATTGTCACTTTAGCATGGATTTTCTTATATAAGCTGTTTTGACATCGATGCATGATGAAACAATGTCGATTACTTACAGGTATCTCTTAATGTGAGATTAATTAAATTGTGCAAAGCTAAAAATGACTCTGTGTGTCCAGATTTACATAAAGGTTTTGGACAACAATGACAACGCTCCTGTTTTTTCCGAGCGTTTGTATCAAGTCGCTGTGTCCGAGGACACCCCGGCTGACACCGAGATCCTGCGTGTCCGGGCCAGAGACCAGGACGAACGAGCCAAGCTGAGCTACTCCATCCACAGCAGTGTGGATGCGGCGAGCATGCGGATGTTTAGGATCAATCCAGGCACTGGTGTCATGTATACAACAGATCAGTTGGACTATGAGGCTCGTGCTCAACACATCCTAACCATCATGGTGAGAAAACGGCACACATTCTTCTAACCAGTGATTTCATTGTTATTTCTCTTCTGAATTGCAGGGGAGGAAAAAACACTGTGTCTGCTGAGAAAGATTTACGGTAGTTATTAGTGGTAAATATAGATTATATGTACTACAGACAATATACAACTACAAATTGTGGGTTATGTACAAGGAAATAAATTCTATGATGTGATGTTTCCCTGAGGCTGATGCAATACAAAGACTTGTGTTGAGTAATGTTAGCATAAAAATATTCTCCTAATGCTAATTATATGAGAAAAGTATGTTCCTATATGTGTACAGAATAAACAATTTCTCTATTTAAAGTTGCAGTATTTAAATAAGTTGCAGTATAAATGAGAATAAGATCTTTTGTCTCATACATTTTTCCTAAACCGCATCAATGAGATGAAATGGAGAGCAAATGGAGACTTATTCAAGCTGTAGTATTCTCACATCTGTCTCCCATAGTTCCCATAGTCAGAAGATCTCAACAATGTTACAAACTTTGCCAAGATAATTAATTGGATTGTGAAAAATGGGTGTTGCATATCAGTATAGAGCCAAGAGGGGTTGGGGGGGTGAAAAATAACCAACGTCAAATTGGCAACGTCAGCTAAAAGAAAAGTCATTTCAGAGGTGGAGCAAGATATTGCATTTTGATTAAAGAGTCCAAAGATAAACTTATTTTTTGTTTGTTTGCAAACACATGCACATATGAATCATGCACCGGAAGACTGAGACCATTATATTAAGGAAATAAGGTCATTTTTTTTGTTTTATGTTGATTTAAAACAATAAGTCTCTTGAGTTATAAGGGAGCAAACTCTCAAAACAATAAAATTTCCTCCGGTCTTCTTATGGCATCAATACTATACAGCACAACGTAACAGCATACAGTATATGTGGACAATATATATATAAAACAAGACCTTTCAGTAATATTTTACCATAAACTTGTATTTCTTAACATTAAGCAAATGAATTAATCATCATCCTCATTAATCATTTACTATCAGCTTACAATAAACGGTGTGAATGTTTACATTTTGAAACTATTTTTTTATGTCCACTCAGTGTTCCCCTTTTCTCTATCTTCACTTTTGCTCAATTCCTCACAAATTTTCTCCTTTTAAAACCTTGTCACACTATTAGTTTCTCTCTTCAGATCTATCGCTTTCTTCTGCTTTTATTTTGTAGGTTAAAGATCAAGAATTTCCCTATTACAGAGACCTGACACGGATTATTGTGGCATTGGAGGACGCCAACGACCAGTCCCCTTTTTTTACTCGCACTGTGTATGATGGCACATTATCTGAATCCGTCTCTCCTGGAACCTCAGTTTTACAGGTGATTGCACTAGACAGAGACTCGGGCAGAAATGGAGAGATCGTTTACTCGATTGATGCAGGTAAACATTGCACTCTGGGCTTTTAAATATATTACAGTCTTGATAACATATCCATTGGCCAGCTTTTTTAATAAAACTGATTGTCTGTGACACATTAGTTCCTCCATCCTCTTCAAATGTCATGCTGCTTAGATAAATCTAAGATGTATCTTATTACTTGAAATGTCTTTTTCATCATGAAATGACCAGTGTGGTTTTTTTCTAGGTAACACAGGAGGCATTTTTGGAATAGATCCACTATCTGGCACCATTTCAGTAGCCAGAGAGCTGGACCTTACAGCTGTGGGTTTTTATACCCTCACCGTAAGAGCCACAGATGGAGGTACTCCAGCGTTAAGCAGCACCACCTCTGGTAGGATCTCCATCTCCCTGTCGGATGTCTCCAGTCCAAAGTTTGCCCAGCGAGAGTTCCAGGCTGAAATCAGCGAAAACGTGGCTGTTGGAACATTTGTGACAACGGTCTGTGCAATTAGCCGATCCATGCTAGTTTACGACATCACACAAGGCAACAACGAAAAGATGTTTAAGATCAATCATTACACCGGTGTCATCACAACACAAAGAGATTTCGACTTTGAGATCACCTCTTCCTACATGCTGGTCGTTCAAGCCATCAACATGGCTGGAATTGTCTCCACTGTCAATGTTAGCATCCAGGTGGTTGATGAAAATGATAATCCTCCTGTTTTTCAGAAGCTCATGTATACCGGAAGCATTAGTGAAGCAGCACCCATCAATAGTGTGGTTATGAGCGAGGACGGAAGGCCGTTAGTAATTAAAGCTACAGATGCTGACAAGAATCTGAATGCCCTTCTGGTTTTCCAGATTGTGGAGGACACGGTCAAATCGATCTTCACTGTGGATTCTGGAACGGGTTCTGTCAGAACCATTGCTAAGCTGGACTATGAAACATTCAATGTTTTTGACTTTTCTGTAATTGTGAGAGACAGTGGTAATCCTCCGCTAACAGCAGAGAAGCCAGCCAAAGTCCTAATTAAAGTTGTGAACATTAATGACTCTCCTCCACAGTTTTCTCAAGAAGCTTATGACACTGTCTTGCTGCTTCCAACATATATTGGGGTTGAGGTTCTGAGGGTAGAGGCCACTGATCCAGACATGACCACTGATTTGATATATTCCTTAGCTGATGACAACTTGGAACATTTTGAAATGGATTCATCTTCAGGCGTTCTTGTAGTCAAAAACAATAAACTGTCTAAAGATCGTTACCTCTTCAATATTAAGGTGTCAGATGGGCGCTACTTTTCCACAGCACCTGTGACGGTGTTGGTCAAGGAGGCTATGGACAGTGGTCTCCTTTTTAGTCCATCTTCATACTCCTCTTTTGTACAGGAGAACAGTGTGAACATCACTACAGTTAGTATTGTAAATGCTGTTGGAAATCGTCTAAACGAACCACTGAAGTACTCCCTTTTAAATTCAGGGACACTATTTGCAATTCAGCCTACCTCAGGGGTCATTAAAACTACAGGAGTCCCTTTTGATAGAGAACAACAGGAATTATATGAGCTGGTTGTGGAGGCACGCAGGGAACACGACCGGTTGCGAGTTGCAAGAGTAACCGTGACGGTTGAGATTGAGGATGTAAATGACAATGCACCTGATTTTGTGGGTCTTCCCTATTATGCTGCTGTGCAGGTTGATGCAGAGCCTGGGTCATCCATTTTCCAAGTTTCTGCAACAGATTTAGACAAGGGGATAAATGGAGATGTGTACTATGAGCTGAGGGACGAACACCCGCATTTTGATGTGAACAAGCTCACCGGCGAGCTTACGCTTAAAAAGGCTTTTGATGCTGACTTGTCTAATGTTGAATACCCACTGATCATTTTTGCACGTGATGCAGGTTACCCCTCCCTTTTCACTGCGGTTGAGCTTCCAGTTACAGTTGTAAACAAGGCCATGCCTGTATTCGATAAGCCCTTTTATGGCATATCAGTAAGGGAGGACATTACACCGTCCACTCCCATTTTAAGTATCAATGCCACCAGCCCAGAGGGTCAAAACATCATATACACTATTGTGGATGGGGATCCCTTCATTCATTTTGACATTGGCTTTGACAGTGGTGTGATAAGTGTTATTTATGCCTTAGACTATGAGACCACGCCCTACTACAGGCTCACTGTCAGATCTGTGGACACCGTCACAGGAGCCAGATCTGAGGTAGATGTGGACATATTAGTGGTGGATGTAAATGACAATGCCCCTGTATTTCGAAATGCCTCATATACGACCACTTTGGCAGAAAACTCTATGATTGGGACCTCAGTGATACAGCTGTTAGCAACTGACCTGGACTCTGAAAATAACAACTTGATTAATTATCAAATTATCTCTGGTGTTTTTAACAGCACAGACTACTTCTACATTGACAGCATTAGTGGGCTTGTTTCAACAGCTCATCTTTTGGACTATGAAGTTACTTGGTTCTACAGCTTTATCGTTAGGGCAACAGACAATGGTTCCCCAGCCCAGGCCAGTGAGGTCAAAGTTACTGTCTTGTTGAGCGACGTGAATGACAATCCACCATCCTTCAACGAACCTCTTTATGAAGCTTTCATGAGTGAACTAGCTCCCAGAGGGCACATTGTGATGTGTGTCCAAGCTTTTGATGCAGACAGCTCAGATGCAGAGAGGTTGAGGTACAGCATACTCTCTGGTGATGAGAAAATGAATTTCATCATAGACTCCCAGACAGGCATCATCTCCTTGTCCAACCAGCGTAGACAGGGGATGCTAACAGCGTACACCCTTAATGTGTCTGTTTCAGATGGGGTTTTCACCAGCACTGCACAAGTAAACATTAGAGTCCTGGGGGCCAACCTTTACAGCCCTGTCTTTAGCCAAAGGTTTTACTTAGCTGAAGTCAGTGAGAATGCCCCTGCAGGTACCAGAGTGATACAGGTGCATGCTATAGATGAGGACTTAGGGATTTTTGGCCAGATTATGTACTCCTTTATTAACGATCTTGGAAAGACTCAGTTTAACATCGAAGCTGATGGCTTAATCACAACAGCTCAGAAACTGGACAGGGAGAACCCAGTGAACAAAGACATTGTACTGACTGTAATGGCTCTTGATGGAGGAGGAAGAGCTTCCTTCTGCACGGTTAGGGTGATTCTAGCTGATGAAAATGATAATGCACCACGGTTTAGGGCTGTTGAATACAGAGTTAGCATCAAGGCTAATGTGCCAATGGGATCATTAGTAACACAGATCCAAGCTGTAGACCCTGATGCCGGTGACAACGGTAGAGTTAGCTACTCTTTGTACAGTGAGGCGAGGCTTCCTTTAGTGGATGTGCTCGAGATAGAGCCAGACAGTGGCTGGATGGTTACAAAAGGAAGTATGGATCATCTTAGAGGAACGGTGTTGTCATTTTTTGTGAAAGCTACTGATGGAGGGACCCCAGCCAAACATTCTCTTGTGTCTGCATTTATCCACGTCTTACCACCTGATGCTAATGTACCCTCCTTTACTCAGCCCCAGTACTCCTACACGGTCTCGGAGGACACGTCTGTTGGGGCAGCCTTGGGGTCAGTGTACCTGAGCCCAGGTCAGACTGGTTCCTTTGCTGTTGTCAATGGAGAGACTGGGGAGAGCAACAAGGGTGGAACATTTGTGGTGGAGAGAGAAACTGGACTTCTAAGGCTTGTCAACCCCCTGGACTATGAGCTCATCAACATCTACCGCTTCAAAGTTTCAGCCACCATGAGACAGGCACTGGTTGAATCCATGTCAGTGGTAGATGTGGAGGTTAAGATTCTGGATGTAAATGACAACACACCATCATTTGAAACCAGTTCTTATGTAGGCATGGTAATGGAGGGCATGCCAAGAGGCACACGGGTTATACAGGTGCGAGCACTTGACCCCGATTGGGGTGCTAATGGACAAGTTAATTACAGCCTTGGCCCAACCCTAAACCAAGAGCAGGAAGAGACTACAGGTTCTAAATCTGTCACAGGTTTCATGTTTGGTATTGACAGCAAGACAGGTTGGATCACCACTCTTGGTGATTTGGACCATGAGGTCTGTGCATCTTACACATTCAGTGTGGTGGCCTTTGACCTAGGTGAGGGCATCTCGCTTTCCTCCACAGCTTTAGTGACCGTTGTAATAGCAGATGTCAATGACAACCCCCCTACCTTTGAGAGGGAATACTACCGGGGGGCCGTGAGGGAGAGTGATCCACCTGGGGAGGTGGTATCGGTGTTAAGCACCCGTGATGGGGACAGTTCTGATCACAATCGTCTTGTCAGCTTTTATATCACAGGTATGTATAAATGTAGGCCATTGGTGGATGATTAATGGCTTGTGGAGGTGCTCTGGAAAAGATAATTACATTGAAAGGGTTTAATATAATGAACTAAGCATGCAAAAGCTATATAGTAAAGAGCCATCTGCTTTATGTGTCACATTACTTTGTTAAAAGCCCATCCGGGGATATGTTTTGATTGAGCACATTGTTAGAATTAAACATGAGTGTATTGTTTTCATGTGCCAGTAACTCTGCATACTTGCAATATAGTACGCACTCCAAAAGTGTTTGTGAGTGTGGGCTAGTTTACTTAGCATGCTTACTCTTGGTGATATTTTGAAGTGCGTTCCCATTCATCTTAATTTATGTTCAATTTCAAGCAGTTTATAAAATATTAGACATTTGTTTCACTCAAAGCACAGCACCACAGATGGTTAAATCACAATTACTTAACACTGTATTGCGTTCAGAGAAGTGAAATATACAATATTTTGGTCACTGTGTAAAGCGTCATAGAGGGATGCGAAGATAGTTCTCTTATTTATCAGAGTTTTGTGGCAATCTTCTTGACTCAGGAGGAAACCCCAGGGGAGTGTTTGGTCTGGCTCCTGTTCAGGGGGAGTGGAAGGTTTTCGTGAAGAGGCCTTTGGACAGAGAAGAGCAAGATCGATACCTGCTCAATATCACAGCCAATGACGGCCTGTTTGTAACCCGCATAGGCGTTGAGGTCACTGTCATGGATGCCAATGACAACAGCCCCATCTGCAATCAGGTCTGTGCAATTGATTTTAGCCTGACATTTGTCATCTTATAAAGACTACTACTACAATGCTTCATGCTCTGCATACTGATATAAAGTCTTGACAGGCACAAACACCTTGAATTAAGAATTTAATGCTTCTTTTTGACAGTTACAACACACATCTGTCATCTTTGTATTTTAGGCTCAATATGAGGCCTCATTTCCAGAAGATGTGGCTATTAATACAGCTGTTTTAAAAGTGGAAGCCACAGACTTGGACATTGGTGTTAATTCAGAAATTCAATACTCTCTGTTTGGCATTGGTGTTGAAGATTTTTTCATGGATCCCAATACAGGTATTTGTGTATAACCACTTAGTGTTGTGCTGAGTGTTGATCTTTTAAACACTTTTCAATATCTTTCATATTTAAGTAGTTGGTAGCCACTCAAATGCATTTTATTTGTGCATCCTGTCCCAGAATGACTGGCGGGTTTATCTTTTGATAGATGGCAGTGATTTGGTAATTACCTCATAGACGTCATAAGGGCTCAATTAAGTAAAACATTTATAACACAAACATATTTAACTCTGTCTTGTTATTATTTATTCATGTCACTGAAGTTTGTGCTTGATGCTTTGAAAACTCTAGCCTAAGGTTCTGAAATTCAGCATGTGAGATTTTGGACTCACTTGCGGCTCTCTGTTTGTTAAAGGTGAACTGAAGACAGCTTCTCAACTGGACCGTGAAGAAAACGCAGGTTATAAGTTGATAGCTCAGGCCACGGATGGAGGAGGGCTGTTCTGTCGCTCTGAAATCTCCCTAACCGTTCTGGATGTTAATGATAATGCACCGTCATTTGCCTCCATGCGGTTCATGGCGAGTGTTTATGAGAGTGCCGTGCCCAAGACTTTGCTCACACGTCTTAGAGCTAATGATCCAGATGAAGGTATTTCAGGCAATAGTCCATAAACTCCAATCGGAACAAAGTTCTTACATCCCTACATACAAGATCAGAAAAGTTTTTTTTGAGTCATTATACAGTGTCATTGTATGATTAAAGGACTTTTTTTTTATTTTGCTTATTTTCAGGGGCACCAATAAGTTTTTAAAAACTCATAAAAAAACTTTAACTCTTAAATCTTTTGAAAAAGTTAATTTTATTAGATAACAAAAGAATTATGTGACAATGTCACATAATAGGTGACATCTTAAGCTTTTAAAAATCTTTTTGGGACCAGTGTACTTCCTGAAGAATTATCGAACCCTCGTTGTCCTTTCTCAGGTCTTAACAGGAAGATAGTATACTCGCTTGCCGACTCTGCCGATGGCATGTTCTCTGTTGACCCATCCTCTGGTGTGGTGATCCTGGAAAGGTCTTTGGACAGAGAAGTGCAGGACTCGTATCAGATCAGAATCAAGGCTACTGACCGGGCAGGGGCCTCTGGCTCACTCTCAACCCAAGCGGACCTCACCATCATGGTTCTGGATGTGAATGACAACCCACCGGTATTTCAGAAACAAGATTACGCAGTCACGGTGCCTGAAGATGTTGCTATAGGAACGGAAGTGATGCGTGTCTTTGCCACAAGTAAAGATATTGGAGTGAATGCAGAGATCTATTATAAATTCTTGTCTGGAAATGAGCTGGGAAAGTTTTCTATTGATGATTCCACAGGTACAGTAATCTGCTCATAAAACATCCTTTTTTTGGGATTCTAATGTAAAATAGCTTTGCAGTTTCTAGTTTTCCTCTGAAATGAAATATTTTGTTGCCACAGAACCAGGAACTCCTTAGTTATAATTAAAACAGACAAAGGCTCATTGTCAGGTCATTTATATTTCTTTACTTCATGAATCATTAAAAAAATTCAAGAATGGTCTATTGAATGTTGGCGGCATATTATGATTTGACAAATTGTTTGAGTTAAAGCTGTACAATATAAGTGCAGTGATTGGGAAAATTTAGTTATGAATGCTCCATAACACTAATGATGGAGCTAAAACACAGAACACATGGATTGGATTATTGAACGTCACACTTTGTTTTAAAGATGTGCCCAGCCAGTGGAAATACTATTAAGCATCCCAACCTTTTATTTCAACATTTCAATTTCATTTTATCACCTCCCTTGTATTTCATCTTGACAAAAGATTAAGCACTTTAGTTCGGTGTCCTGCGTGTGAGAATTAAAGGAACGGTTCACACACAAATGAAGTCATTTTCTTAGTATTTAAAATCATTACTTCTTGTGTTAAAAAACAAAAGCAGGCGCTATTCATGATCTTGACTCATGCAATGAAGATGAATGATGACCAGATGCTGTCAAGTTAAAAAAAAAATGATACCAATGATAAATGAAAGGATATTTGTGAAGTAAATGGAACTAAATGGGAAAAGTAGTCTATATGACTCACACGCTATGTCCTGAGTCTTATAAAACCATAAAATAATGTGTTGTCAATTACTCTGTTTTGGAGTGAGCTAATCTTTTAAGCTTTTCATAGTCTTCTGTGAAAGACTGTAAAGCCATTGTTAATTACTACAATGCTTAAGGTACTTAATTTTGGTCTAAATATTCTATCTGTTCTTGCGTTCCAAGAAGTCTTTGTATTTCTAATCATGTTTTCATCATCAGTTTTAATTCATTGGTTTGCCCGACTCATCCCGTATCATTGCAGGCATCATCTCAGTGGCAGATGACCTGGACTATGAACTCTGTAAGGATTTCTACCTAAACGTTGAGGCGTTTGATGGTGGGACACCGTCTTTGACGGCCTCTTCCACAGTGACAGTAGAACTACTGGATGTGAATGATAACTCTCCCTCCTTCAGCGAGAGCATCTACAGTGTTGTGATCAGTGAGGACGCCTCCGTCGGGGAAACAGTCACAAGGGTGAAGTTCTTTCATTAGTGGAACCACTTCATTGGTGTTTAATTAGCTGCAGACATCATTTTAATTTCACAGCTTGTATTTAATTAAGTTTATAATTCGCATAAATCTCCTTAACAAACTTGCATCAGTTTTTCGTTTCCACTGTGTGCTTGAGTCGTAATATAATTGGCTGTAAGTGGGTGTAATTCAATTTGTAATTTATATAAAGTCAGGCAATTTTGGCCCGTTTGCTTTTAAATTACAAGCCCTAACTGGCCTAGTTATCTTGTTATCTGTGCTTGTTTGCAGTTGTTTGCAGAAGACCTGGACAGTCCGGCAAACGGGCGAATCACTTATTCCATTCTGAAGGGGGACCGGGAAAACCAGTTTTGGATTGACCCCATCACTGGGATTCTGAAAGTTAACAAGGCACTGGACAGAGAGATGGTTAGTCCTGGGAATGAGCCGGTATCTTCAACTAATGAATCCTGACACCTCTGCTCTCCACCTCTTACAGACTCTATCCTGGGACATTGCACAATTTAGTTCAATTATTTTCAAAGCGGCCATAAAGACCTAAATTAGGCAACGTAGCATTTTTGTTGGTGGGATGAAATTGAGGTTTTCTGCGCGCGTTCGCGAGCAGATGGTTGAGGGCATGTCTTTTCTTCTGCAGTAGCTCGCAGAATCTCATTCTTTTCAGAGTGTAGAGTCATTCTGAACTGTTTTTACTTGACATTTATCCACCCGTCTCGCTTGTTTAAGGTCTCCCGCTATTCATTGTCTGTGCAAGCGTTTGACAGCGGCTCACCCGCCAAGTCGGCCGCCGTGAATGTCAATATTGAGATTGCAGATGTGAACGACAACCCACCTGTGTTCTCACCTGCAAACGCTTCTGCTGTAATTCAGGTGTGTGACATCATATATAGTTTCACCATGAATAAATGCTGTGTGTGAATTTACTGAGTCAAACCTGAATAATACCCAAAAACATGAACAATGTTGTAATTTTGATTGGAAAACGGCGTGCTGTTATTTTTCTAAGTGATTGCATCTTTGATTTTTGTCCAATGAATGATAAAATATGCCAACAACTTTCATAGTCTCAAGTTACATAGATGGACCTCAGCCATATCAAAAGTTCTGAATAACATAAAGACTGACGGTTGGGTTCTTTTGACTAAAGCCAATAGGCAATTACTTAACAATGCCCTAGCCGCTACATAGCAACAAGCTAAAACCACTTAGAACAACTTATTATTGTAGCACATCATTATATTTCCTGGCCATCACCCAAACACACTAGCATAGCACAACTGATCTGCATGAACTAAATGTTAAAGTCTAGCTTAAAAAGTAAAGTCTAGATGTGTTTTAAACTTCACAATGTTTATCATATTTCTGTTCTTCATCAGCTGAACAAGGCTGCAGGAAGCCCTATCCTCACTCTTACAGTCTCAGATAAGGACTCTTTCAGAAACGGTCCACCGTTTGAGTTCCGCATCGTGTCTGGAAATGAGGGCAACACCTTCAGTTTGGGCCCAAATGGAGAATTGCGGTCCAGCAGAGTGTTTGGTCCAGAAGCAACACGGGAGTATACGCTTGAGATACAGGTTTGTACACTTCTATTAAAAGCACTCATTGAAAAATAAACCGTCTGTTGTTTGAAAACGATGTTAAGAAACACTTGGGACCTGCAGTGACATCTGTATGGAATCAAAAACGTTTCATTTAGTTTAAAAAATGCTACATTCCCACAACATGCTCTCGCTCTCTCAAAAAGGCACGTGATTCCGGAAAACCACAGCTGTCCTCCACGACATTCGTCTTTGTACGTGTCATCGGAGACAGCCTGTTCAAACCTGTGGCTTTCCCTCTGGAAATCAACATTGTGATGGCGGCAGATGTGTTTCCTGGCGGGATCATCGGGAAGATCTACGCCACGGACCGAGATGGGAACGATGTTCTAACTTTCAGTCAGAAACCACAAACAAAGAATCTGTTTCAGATTAATAGACAGGACGGAAAGATTGTGGCATTGAGTGGCCTCGAACCCGGAAGGTAAAACATGACCAAATTCATCCTATTACACTGTGTTAAAATTTAAAATTTATTCATTTGGTGGAGTATCAATGACAAATATTAAGACAGACATCAATAAATGTCTGTCTTAATATTTTTATTGCAATATATTTGGTAAGCACATTGAAACATGTACACAATTGTTGTATTTTTGTACAACAGTTCCATTCTTGATACTAAATTGTTGAACAGCTGTTTATATTCTCAGTATTGTGGCTTTGTTATTTATGTTACATAACAATCAAATGTCAGGGATTAAAGTAGTTTTGCTAAGATTAACAGTTTAAAACGCATGAAACCTATTTTATATTTATCACAAATCTGTAACTTTAGAGGAGTATTACTCATTTATCCAGTCTGAGAGGGCGGCTGCGTCTCATTGCGTTTCTGATTGTATTCTCAAGCGAAATGACCACCTATCATGTTCCCAACTGCTCTGCAAATCAGGCTGAATGGGTCAAATTGGTGAAAATGAATGGACTAATTGCACAGTAACCCACTGGGGCATCACCACTTTCAGGCCAGTCAGAATCCAAATGAATCTGGAATGATCTGTGAGTGAGTCTGTAGCTGGCGCTCAGCTGGGTTAAATTACAGGTGTCTGCGACCTTCATGTGGCCTTCAGTGTATACTGAGAGCTTATGGAGGGTGGAGCTTAATAATGGGCAAACAACAGTTTGTGACCAATATAATCTCTTTTATTGCATTACTGTAATATACATTTTATATACATTTAATAGACAATACATACAATATACATTTTTTTCATACTGTAATATAGTTTTTAAAATGTAGATTTTTATGTGGCTTTGTTTTAATGAATAGTATGTTGAACATACAAGTTAGTTTCTGAAAATACTCTTTCATTTTAAAAGTCTGTTACATGTTACTTGTATGTTTTTGTGCACCTGGACCTGGGTGTTTACATGGGTTACAAATTATTATAGAACTGATTTATTATTTCTAGATACAATCTCAGCGTGACGGTCAGTGATGGGCGTTTTTCCGTGATGGTGGGCGTGACTGTTCAGGTGAAGCAAGCCACAGACGATATGGTGCAAAACGCTGTAACCCTGCGTTTCCAAGACCTCTCTCCTGAGGACTTTGTGGGCATGTACATGAAAGACCTGATGACCGTGCTCCGCCGTAAGCTGGTTGGTGACTGGGATGGATCGGACCCCCTCCATATCCTGGGTATGCAGCCTCTGAGCCGATCCGGGCAGCTCGAGGTCCTCCTCGCTGTGGAGGCTCCAGATGGAGGTTACTTTGGCCCAGGGGAGCTGGCTCTGAAGCTGGAGGAGGTGAGGGGTTTTCTGGGGGAAAAGCTGGGGATGGTTCATATCCAAGATCAGAGCTGCTCCGGGGAGCTTGAGTGTGGGGAACGGGTCTGTGAGCTAACTGTGAGCCTGGACTCCATCGGCCTGGTCACCTACACCACCTCCAGAGTGAGCTTCGTGTCTCCACGCTTCAGCCGAAAAGAAAGCTGCACCTGCCCAGGTTAGTGGTTCGATTGCCTCTCACACAATACAGCATCGCGTTTCACAGTATGCATTATTTATCCTGGTTGATTCAATTCAAATAGTTTCTCAGGATTTCAATTTGCCTTTCTGGCTTCTCATATCTTCACAGGTGGAATATGCCCATCTTCTCTAGAGCTTTGTGATGGTCAGATGTGTCCATCAGACATGCAGTGTGTGCGGAGCGGCCCCACAGCCCCTTCCTTCTGCCAGTGTATTCCTGACACACTGGACCGATGTGCAGGTCAGGGCTGTCAAAATAATTAGATGTTCACCACACAGTTATCAGAAGAATGAAACGTAATGGTATTATCCTAGTATCTATTGACATTCAAATAAAAACAGCAATGCTAGCAGTTTATCTTTAATTTTTTTAATTTAGTGTACAGCATTACATTTAATTTAGTGTTTTCTGTTTAGGAATGTGATTTAAGGGATTTAAGTGTAGAGATGCAAAATGGTAAACAGTTCAATGGCACCACTTACTATGTTGGAGTGTGCACCACTAACTAGATACTGTTGCTAAAATATTCAAAATATTATGTGTAGTATTGTATGTGTAGTCATTGTTGATGATATTACAGTTACATTTACATTAATTCATTTGGCAGACACTTTTATCAAAAGCAACTTGCAGTGAATTCAAGGCATACATTTTTAGCAGTATTTGTGTTCCCTGGATCGAACCCACAACATTTGTGCTGCTAACGCAATGCTTTACCAGTTGAGCTACCAGGAACATCGTTATTGTGATATTACTGGTATATTGTGACACTCCTAATGCCAGTAAAACTCAAACAAGATTTCTATACTGTCCTGGGTTAACGTCTTATAAACTCTGGGTTAAGGCCAAATTTTACCCTGATTAAAGCTCACCACACTCACAATTGTATAAAGGGAGTTAGCTGTGCATTTAAAACTAGGTGGTATAACCCAAGAGCTATACAGTGTTAAATGGTGTGACATGATTGGAGACAGACAGCCAATCATTAACCGTCTTCAGTGTTTACCTCATTAATTATGCATGAGTTCACAGTGTATCTTCAGTATCTGACAAAAACAGTTAAAATGTGAAGCTGCGAATATATACTATTAATTTTTATATTACATTTCAAAACACTTAAGACAACCAGGTCAGATTTATGTACATACATTTCCATATGAATGAACAATTTGACAAGCTTGTAAGTACTTGTATGCTTTGCTTGCTCAAAATAAACCATAATCTCATAAATATGCAAAAGAGAATGTTTACCCAGAGTTTACAAATGTATATCAAATCATTGAAAGCCTGTTATATTGTTACTGTGTACTGCTCTATTGTTACTTTATAGTCTTGAAGGTAAATAAAATAACAGACATCTACAGATGTCTTTCTCTAATTTTAGTAAGTTAAACAGAAGTTTTATGATGATAATATGAGCAATACAATATAGAAATATTTTATGGCCCTCAAGCTACTTTAAATGGTAAACAGTGTATGCAAATACAGAAAAAAATGTTATTTTAGAAAACGTTTAACTTTTGTGGCAAAAGTAAAAAAAAAAAAGTCACAGCAACAACCTTTTCCTTCAAAAAGCATCTTTTCATTTATTCTCCCTGTTATGAGACACCCTGAGGCCCTGTCAGAAATACTGTGTGTTTAATGACGTTTCAGAGTCAAAAGCCTACCGTGTCTGCAAATGTGTGTTTTTAAAAGAATGTGTAACTGCATATAAAAATGTGAAATTTGCTGCTGGCTGTAATAGATTGACTGATGGCTTCCTGTACCTGCGCTGGCAGGTCAAACATCTCTGAGTTTTGCGGGAAACAGTTACATCAAATACAGAGTGACTGATGGTAAACAGAGCGGAGACATGATGCTGAGTCTGAGAATCAGAACCCTGCAGAACCAGGGAGTTATAATGTACACCCGCGCCGACCCCTGCACCCTGCTTAAGGTATTAACATTACCATCATCTATAGATTATAAATAGTCTAGATATCGAAGATGTATAGATATATGGTATATTAAATTAAAGTGCAAGATTGCGCATATATATATATATATATACTATACTATAGATTCATAGATAAATGGATGGATTCTAATAATGTGTCGAAATCTAATAAAACTTGCTGATAATATTTTTTAAATCTGGACATTTGTAAGATTTCCTCATATACATAAATATTTATTCTGTACTGTGTTATTATCTGTATTATGTTTTAACCACATTATTCACTTGTAATACAGTACAGTAAAATATATACTGGAATGTGTTTGCTGCTTTAGTTGTGCTTGTTTTTGCCATCTCTGCTAGTTTCAGTAACAGGATGTGTTTGTGTGTGTGTGTTTTAGATAGAGGAGGGCCGTCTGTGGTTCCAGATGGACTGTGACAACAGACTGGATATCCTCGGCATCTCAGGTCGGGCGGTTAATGACGGCTCCTGGCACACAGTGACCCTGGAGCTCACCAGCAACTACACTCTCCTGTCCCTGGACGACAGCTACGTGGAGCGCCGGCGTTCTGCGCGGGCCCCTGTTCACCTCTGGCCCCTGGCTGGAGACGGGTCACTGTTCTTTGGGGCTCAGGTCATGCGTGGGCCAGTGGGCAGGGGTGGTCAGAGACCCCCGCGGGTGCGAGACGGCTTCCAGGGGTGTTTAGATGCTGTGGTGCTCAATGGGAATGAACTTCCTCTTCAGAATAAGAGGAGTCAGTACGCTGAGGTGGCTGGGCTGAGCGATGTGAAGCTGGGATGCGTTTTGTATCCTGATCCGTGTCTCGGAGGACCGTGTCAGAATGGAGCCGCTTGTGCCAAACTGCCCTCTGGTGGTGAGTTAATAGATCGTGCACATCAACTACTGAGCTTCTCCTTTGAAAGCGGTACTGAAACAGTTTAAGTAAATGCGTTTTTGTTAACCTTTAAAATGAAAATATTGGACAGGATATGAGTCCTATGACAGATGAAATTCAATTAAAGCCACTAACAATAAACTTAATGTGCAACTTTAATGTGCATCTGAAAACATGCATTTATTTCGAAATTTACGTTTGATTTTGTGCAATTTTTATTGTAGATGAAGATAAATATATATAATGCAATTCAGGTGATTATAAATCATACACGTTACCAAAACCCCATTAGTAATTCCAAACTATCATCTTTCAGCTGTGATAAAATGTAGATCATATTGTTACCAACGATAAGATCTAGGAATGTTCCTGTAATGGTGTGTATGTGTATATCTGAGCCCAGTCTTTTAATGTGATTAATCTCATAAGTTTTCTCTGCTCTATTGCATTCACCTCCAGACTTTTCGTGCAGCTGCCTGCCTCAGTACACAGGCTCTCGCTGTGAGACGGAGGTGACCTCCTGTGTGCCCTCGCCCTGCCAGAACGGAGGTGACTGTAAGGCTGTGGGGAACGGCTTCCTCTGCGGCTGCCTCAAGGGCTTCACGGGAATCACGTGAGACAAATGATGTGTTTCAGTTTATGACGGTTACAACAAACACTATGGAAAGCTGAATTTTATTGTAATTATCCCAAAACAAATTGTGAAATATAAGCAGTTAAATTGCCAATTAACTCCAATTGTGTTCCTACAGTTTTTCTTCTTTCAATATTTTTTTAAAGATATTTTTTAGACAATTTTAAACATTGCATTTTAAACATTGCATTTTAAACTTGCAAGTAAACACCTTAAAACATTACTGTGGGGTTTTTATTGCTAATTTGAAACGCTAAGCATAGAATGACAACACAGTCCTGTAATAATCTCACAGATAAACACACAGCTGGAGTTTTATGAAGGTCATCTTACATTTGGACAGATTTATGTTGCAATAAGCCAGCAGGTTTTATTATAAATAGCCTCTTAATTGAATTGTTGTGAAAGTCATAATTGAACATTTATCTGCTGTTTTCTACTGTAATTGTTTAAACCTCTGGTTCAGTACACAGGTGACACAAGTGGGTGTGTTGTTTGCCTGTATTAATCCAGTTTTTTTCATTAATTGCTGTTATTTTATCAAAAGCCTCTTTTAGAGCAGTTCATCTTATCTATTTAATCACGTGTTCATTAAGTTCATATAGGTTGTGTTTGGTAATTGAATTTACCCAATTGTTCCACTAGAGGGTAGTAATGTTACTCCTAAAAGTGAGCTTGACACTTGCGCATGAGACGCCTAAAAACAAATGATTAGTAGGATAGAGTGACCTGTTTTTCCTGTGTGTTATATAGGAAGGGAGAAAGTAATGAATATTGAATTGCTTTATATAAGTAGCTCCTCATAACTAACTGTTAATAAGTTACATAACAAACACAAACCTCAAATGTGGTAAACAGAATGTGTTTTTAGAGATTTGTTGAACTTTCTTGCATTCCAAGATTAAATTTTCCTTATAAATTCCTTAAACGACAGATCATTGGAATGAAAGATGATATATTTGCAGTTTGCGTCATAGAGACGTTTAACTCTGTTTAACCCTGTCAATCAAGACGCTGTTTAAAATGTTTGCCTTTGTTAATGCTTGTTGGGACCATGTGAACACAAACTATCTCTTTCACCCACAGATGCGATGAAGATGTAAATGAGTGTGAGAAAGAAGAGTGTGAAAACGGAGGCGAGTGTGTGAACACGTTCGGCACCTTCTACTGCAACTGTACCATGGGATTTGAAGGTCAGTTCTGCGGGCAGCCATCTGTTGAAGGTCCGGACACTCAGGCTGAGGTGTTATCCTACGTTGGACCTGGAGAGATCATCGGAATCGGTGTATTGCTTTTTGTGGTGTTGGTCCTGCTGACGCTTCTGGCTGCGTTTCGTAAAAAAGTTTTTCGGAAAGACTGGGCGCGAGGGGAGGCGGTCGGAATCTCCACAGAGGGCAATTACATGCTGCCAAAGGTGGGCGTGGCAGCCGAGGGCATCGAGTTCGAAGCCGTTCGGGTCAGCACTGACCGTCGTACCAGCCTGTATAGGAACGACAGCGCAAGTGGGCCGCCTCAGGTCATGGTGCGGCCCACGGCATACACGCTTCCTCACTTCCAGGGAATCCCTCAAGGAGAGGTGGAAAAGATGGAGATGGTAGGGAGTTTGGCCACAATCTCCTGCCCAACTCAGATGACCACTTTCCAGGCTGATCCGCCTTACATTCTGGGAATGCCGCGAAGGGGTGTAGCCATCTGCAGCGTGGCGCCCAATCTTCCCACTTCTATGTCACCCAATCCCTCAGAACGCAGTCCCATCCGTAAACCCCCGTGGGAGGAGGAAGAGGAACAGGATGAGAATGACAACCTGGAGCATCACATCCGAACACTGGGGTGGAGAGATGAAGCGGAGGTGTACCAAACAGAGGGTAAACTCATGACACACACACACACTTCCTCCCTTTATCTTCCATCAAACAAATGTTGGCAGAAAGGTAGCAGCTGTGATTCACAAATATATCTCAATAACTGTTACTGTGACCAAATCAACATATACATACTGACCTAAATGTGCTAATTTTGTTCTACAAAAATGTCCAAAGATGCGTAATTATTGTGCCATGAGGTTAAAAATAAAATTAAAAACAACAACTATTTAAAAACATCCACATCACTGTAATCCAGAAATCAAAAAAACTGAATACACCATGAGAAAATGGGCTGTGTGTGTGTGTGTGTATGTCTGTGTGTTCTGCAGATGTAGAAAATGCAGTGGAGGAGGTCACCTGTTTCTCTGACAGCAGCACCAGTGAGGGACTCTCCCTCGGGTCCATCCAGTCTGATCCTGGTGATGATAATGGTGAGATAATGCAGCACTTGACCCAAAGTCTCCCATAAACAACCTGTAATAATAATATCAACCCACTGCTCACGTAGTGTTACACTGAAAATACAGTTTATATCTTCAGCCTCATTTTTTTCTCTCTCAGCAGAAATATCGTTTCTGGGATCAGTCAAGCTGTCAGGACACTTAAAAACCTATTTTAATAGTGCCATATTTGTTACACTTTTATAAAAACCTATTAATTGCCTTAAAGGCTTTTTCTTTTAAATTAAGCAAAGCTTTCATTTTATTAGTATTAATTTAAATACTATTAGTTTTAGTATATATACAGAATTAAACTTATGCACAGAAACACATGCATATGTACAAACATCAACACACACACACAGACACAGAGTCATGCACCCTCCTGTAATATAATTACAATATTAGACAGAGGCTGATTGTTCCATTGAGATAATTAATATGTCTTGCGTTGCCTGATCTTTCCAAAAGATGTCATTAGGATTAGTTATAACTCTTCTGCTTTAAGAAAGTGACATGCTGAGAGATTCAGTGCAGTAATTACAGTCTCTCTTCTCCAAACACAATAGTGTTGTATTACTTGACTAACAGACGCATCAGGAGTCCATTTGCTCAGATAACACTGTGATATTAAGATTACACTCAAGCAAAGTGAATTATATAAAACTTTATATAAGCTTGCATTGAATGTTTGAAGGTTATACCATTAAGTTTTATGTGTTATATTTTATAATGCTTTTGCCTCCCAAGCCTCTATAGTGACGGTGATACAACTGGTAAACAACACTGTAGACACCATTGAAAATGAAGGTATGGTCTTTGTATTGTTGCTTTAATCCATTTCCATGTTGTTATAGTTAGATATTAATCTTTTTAATACCTGTTATCAGGATGTTTATATATGAATGTAAGTTGAATGTAACAACTTACATTCAACAAGTCCTTTAAAATCCTTCTTATATCTTCTTATAACAGTTGCAGAGCTCAGTGACATGCAACCTCAAAATGCCACATGTGAGTCATCTTATATACAATTGTATACTTTGTATATGTTTATACATAGATTTTATGAATCCTTTAGGTGTCCTTAATGTCGGTACATATTTTAAACTGTACATGCATCCTATACCTGATTATAAACTGTATTTTATTGTAAGATGTTTGTAGTTTAATACAAGTGTGTTGTTCTGATGTTTTTCTCACAGCAAGTACACACCTCCGTCGTGACAGTGAGGTTTGCATGGATTTCGTCAAGGAATATTTTGTGAACTGTAAGAGCTCAGATTTTAATTAGCTGTAATAAACCTTTCCTACTAAACTAACTGTACTAAAGATTAATGACTAGTGATTAATGATTAGTGACTTCAATTTGCATCTCATTTAAAAATCTGAGATTATTTACGTAATCTAAATCTAAATGATCTTTTAATGGAAACTTTTTCTCAAACTAAAGAAAAAGATTAAGTAGTTTTTAAGTTGTACAGAAGTTACAAAATAAATTAAATATTAAAAATGTCCTTTCAAAACTGCATCCTTTATATTATTTTTGGTGTGATACTAAACTATATTATTATTATTATATACTGGTTATGTAGTTATGTAAGAACAGCCGTATGGTCATGCAAAATCAATTTTTCTGATGCCCTGTATGTTTATGTTCCAGCCTACAAATGGCAACCATCAGAGTGGCTTCATGACACACGTCTCCCAGGCTTGGAGTCACCACCTCGTGACCGGACCCCCACACCACCCCCTCCACCCCTGCCTCCTCCCCCACCTCCCCTCACCCCTACGCGCCTGGGTGGCACCCCTACGCGCCTGGGCGGTACCCCTACCCGTCTGGGTGGCAGTGTTCGGTTGAACGGAAGCACTCTGTCCCTGCAGAGCGGTTACCCGCTACGAAGGCACCAGGGCAGGAGCGATTTCTGTTCATCTCTAACTCGAGATGCCCGCAGCTCATCCGCTTATGAAGAGTGCCGGAACCAAGATCATTATGACACCCTGCCTACCGTTCACCCACCGGGCGTTGGCTTTAGCCCGAGCTGGTCCAGACCTGAGTACAATCACTCCAGCCAGCACTTGCTCCCTCGACCTCCGCTCCTAGCCTGGGAGGAACGCCCACGGGTCTGGGAGGACACTCACCCTTTTGGGAGTCAGCAGGAGATCAACAGACTCAACAGGATGTCACTCCGGTCGCGACGGTTACACAGCCAAAGCCCAAATACGACTTTGTCTGGCATGAGAGAGTATTACTGACCAATGACTGGACAGTTTGAAGTCTTTAATCATACGGCGTGTTTGTGGTCATTCATGGAGAGAGGACTTTACTTGAAGATTAAAGAGAAAGTTTGGGCCCGATTCATACAGAACCATTGTGATCATTTTAATGTATTTATATTTAATGTATTTAAACTGGGACATGTGTGTGTTTCTTGAATTTAGTTTCTAACACGCTCAGATTGGAGTTTGGGTTTGTCCAGAGGAAGGATTATAGCTGATTTTAGCTGCTGTTCATCTGTATATTGAGCAACCACATGGTTCATTGTCTGGATAGAGGTATATTTACATGAGCATCGCTGAGAAAAACATTCAAATCTTCAAAACATTCAAATCAGAAATTACACAGACACGCTCTAGCAGTACATTTTCATTTCTGATCTTTCTCACTTTTGAATGAGTTTTTTAAGCTTCTAATTTTCAAGTGGCTTGTCTTTGGCCAGCCCATGTTTTGCTATTAAAATTCAGCACATCCTGGTTTGTGACACAATTCAAAAATGTGTCCATTCATGTATTCATGAGCTCTGATTGTGTCACACACGATAATCATGTTATTTACACATTGCAGATTGTATTTTAAATGAGTTTCTATGTTTTAATGTTCACAACGTCACAAGCTGTTCTGTGTTTTAATGTTAAATGCTTTTAATTGATTCTTGTTGCATATATTAAAAAATATAGGTATAGTTGTTTGTTTTGAGTAGTTTTTAGCTATTTCTGTTAAGCTAAAGGGGTCTCTAATAGAGAATGTTTGGTTAAAACAATAGCTCAGATTATTTAAGGGGTTTTCTGAAAGACCCTGTGGGTCAGAGGTACTGATGGCTTGTGTTAATGCTTATAAATGTTGAAGATGTCCTTTAAATGTGTACTCACCATGTGTAAAACAAAAAGTATATATGTATAATTAAACAGTAAAAATTAATTTAATGCTGTGGTGCATTTTTTTGATTGATGTCAAGTTATGACCATAAACTTATCAGTCACAACATTAAATAGTTCATTAAAACGTTTAGCCTTCAAGTCTTAAACATGCATTTCATTATAACACATTTCAAGTTTAATTATTATAATTTAAGGTGGATACAATTATACTTAAAGTGCATTGAGACTGATGTTGTATTCGTAACACTCATCCTGCTGTGTAATTGGACAGGAACGTATTATAAACGAGTAGGTCATTGTGCCAGCAACGCCAGGGGCAGGAGTTCGAATACACTTATAAAATGTCACTTTGAATAAAAGCCTCTGCCAAGCTGTGTAAATGTAAACCGAAGAAACCTTTTGTGCAGTGTTGTTCCTGGTTAAGTTCTAGTTTATCAAAAGTTCATGAAATAATATTCCTAGGAAACTTCCGTAATCATAATCATGATATCTAAAAATTGTGAAATTCCTTGCAGTGTTTACAGAAAAATAAACCAATGAAAGATAATATAAGCACTGTTATGAAATCAGATGAGTGTGTGATGCCATTTGGATAAGACATTGACAATCTTGTTTATAAAGCATCACACATTGTAAATATCTGTTTATACACACACACCTCCCATGGTTTACAAGCACTATGTGACTAAAATACAACATGTTATGAGACAATTTACAGTGCACATTAGTTCAGTTCTATTCACCTCAATGTCAGTTGCTCATTTGGCAACTTCCCTGTGACATCAACGGACAGCAAACAGCAAGTGTGGTTATGACATCTACCAACAGGGGGCAGCAGTCAAATTCCCATGATGCATTTGGTGTCACATTACTGATTGTTTATTCAATAAACCTGTTTGTTTCTCACATGGTTGTGCTTGTGTTCTCTCATGGTAATTACAAGTGATATAGGTTTCAACTCAGTTTTTTTTTTTTTGCTAGGCAGTCTTGGCAAGTTTTACCTACCTGCCTAGATTCTAGCCTCTTCAAAGATGTGATTCTTGACCCAAAATGCACAGCAAAATGACATTCTGTATTTGATCTTGACAATGTTTTTAACTGCTTGGTTGCTTTGAGCTGTTCATGATTTTGAGTCACTAACCTAATTTCCCAAATCAGTTTGAATGTTAAAGACAGCATACTTTTCAGTGCATTTTTTCATATTTTCATAACTAAACAAAACATGCACACAATTCATATTTAACAGTTTCTCTATTTTATTTTAGAAAAGGTAAAAAAATAACATTTTGACATTAATTGGCTCATAGTACCATTACATAGACAATTATTTCGTATATAGACAAAATTAAATTCTCTTCATATAGACCCAAAAGGAGGGTTCATGTCTCATAGCTCAAACTTTTAAAAGCTTATTCTTATGACATCAGAATCACACTTTGACCTGCTACATCAAAGCTCATATTTAGTAAACAGATTAGAATTACTGTTAAGGCTGAGCACTATTAGAATTACTCTAGGTTTCAGATCTATAGTAAATTGTTTGTAGTGTGACATCATGATTAACCTCCACCTCATCTGTGATGTCATTTAGTCGCTTCTTGGTTTCTTTCCTGTAAACAGAGACAGCAGAGAGAGAAAGTTAAGTTTTAGTTTTTTTTTACTTGTTTCATGTTAAAATATGTTTTGTGTTTTACCTTTGTGATTTGTGGGAGTTTGTACAGATCTTGTTATTATGACATCAATCAGTTTGCTAACCCAGGAACTCTCGCTTGGAAAGGGTGCACAGAGTTTTAAACCCTTCCTGGTGACAAACCTGTGGAAATTGATGAAATACATTTGATTAATTGATTAAATGTTTATGCACAATACAGTGGGCAGTAAATGTGAGTGTGTGGTGTTTTGTAGAGTGACTTACACAGTGGCAGGAATTCGGCAGGGCCCGTCTCCAGTCTGAATGGAAAAAGCTGTCACCACCTTTTGTGGGATACGCCGGTTGCTGGTAGTTAAACAGCAATCCTCAGCCTCATCAATTTGACCTGCAGGAGTTAAACAGTGCACAGAATGTTAACCATTAGTGACATCACTAGTCTCACCTGTTATAAACATAGATAATCTATGCATGCATGCAATGGGGTCCAAACTTGTGAAACCATCTATTTTACATGTACTTATATTATATTGCAAGATCACAACAATTTTACCTTGGGTGCAAAATTTTAACATGATCACTATGAAGTATTTGGTTGTATTTGATCCAGGCTAGTGACTACAGAATGATTTTAATTGTAAATCTTAAATAATTAAAAAACCCAGACCTGTAAATTTTTGTTTTTAGCATTTTTATAGCTGTAGACTAGCTTATAAGCATTTTATGGCTGCATAAGATTTGTAATTAAGCATTAATAAAGTCTTACCTGTTTAAAGTCTTAAAGTCTTAACGTTTGACTTACCTGTTGCATGGCTCCATAGACAGGCAGCGAGCAGAACTCCCGCCCACAGGGTCACTGAGTTGAAGAACATCATTTTTGTCTTGCTGTGTTTCCTCAGCAGATATGAGCCTCGCCTGGTGCTTGCGCTCAATTTATATGTTTCCTCCTTAACTTTCACTTTCATTCCTCTAAAGGAGGCATTTTCCTGTAAATCCATCCCTCTTAAAACGTTCTTTTACCTGGGAGGTCCCTCCCAAACGGGGTCATTCATTCTTTAACTGAAAGGAGTTTCAACTTGTCTTCTGGGCTTTTGAAATGTGCTTATCAATCTCCCTCATGGAAGCCAACAGTGAAATTATAGAGCGATTAGCGTGTCACATACAGTAATGGATGGACAGGTGGTGGTGGTGGTGGGG
>JBAJNP010004110.1:0-35224 GCA_036877545.1 Yasuhikotakia modesta | reverse complement strand
AAAAATGTGACACTCGACAATTGTAAAGAATTACTTTAGGAAAGTTTCCCTGTGTGACAGAAATGTCTGACGGTTTCTGTGAATCCGAGTTAATAACGTCGTCGTCAAAGTTGTGTTTTGCTTAAATAGTGAACTAAAATCTCTACACAAATGTCTTTATACAAACATCTGAACTTTGTGTCAGTCGTTCGTGTAGAAGTTATACGCTGGTTACAATTAACGCTGTGTGAGATTGTCTGTGAGAGGAAATCTATGACAAATACAACCCCAGCATCTTTAAGTACTTCATATATATATAATGTTCGTTAACTTTCTGTAAAAGCAATTTTAAGATTTTATTTACCCCAAATGAAGGATCTGTCATCATCTCCGCACCACGGATAGGCGATAAGTTGGTCTGATTTATGTCTGTGTTATTTGCGTCTTTGTACTATAGGGGGCGTAACGCACCTACTGGCGGCTCTACGTACCAGAAAAGAAACACCAAAGAAGAAGAAACTAGGCCGCCGCCCATAATTGACGTCATAGGTGTGACGTTCGTGGTTTTGTGGAAGTCACTGATATTCTCTGTCTAGAGTTTGTATCGCTTTAGCTTTACTGAAGAAATTAAATAGGACACCATCGTATTGAATCACACGTTTCATCTCAACATATCAAAGGTAACAATAATTCAGATCTCGTGCTTAAGAGCAAAACACGGGCACCGAAAGTCGCCAGATTAGCTGGAGATTTTGCTCGACACATCATCTGACTGAAAAATCATCTGGTCAAAAACACTGTAATGGTTAAGCAATCATGTACATGTACGAAACAGGTATGCATGTTATTTGTACGTGTGTTTAACTGTGAAGATTGTCTGTGTAAAGTCATTATAGTTGAATTGTATTCATTCAAAATATGATCATAAATCGTACAAAACGCAGTGGCCGTCGTGCATTTAACATGTAGGCGACAGTACATTTGGACTTTGAAACTAGATCGTAATGGGTCCTCACGCTCCAGTGACAAAATACAAAGGGGTCTTGACATACATAAGCTGTTGTTTACTGCCAGTCGATCATATACAGATTACATATACTGGCTTCTGCCCCTCTTTGAAAGTTGCTATCCCAGGAAGAGTGAGAGGACTGCGGTGTGCAGTATGAGCGGGGCAGCGCTGGGAATAGAAATTGTGGTGGTCTTTTTCCTGGCTCTGTTTCTACTGCATCGCTATGGAGATTTCAAGAAACAGCAGCGGATGGTTCTGTTCGGGACGCTGCTGGCCTGGTATCTGTGCTTCCTCATCGTCTTTATCCTTCCCCTAGATGTCAGCACGGTTAGTTCGGCTCACACTCTTTTGTTAAAAGCGTCCAATCCTTTAAAGTGTCAGAAGTAGTTCAACTCGGGCAGCTTGTTGGGAATGTATTTCAGACGATCTACAAGCAGTGCTTAATCGACAACGAGTCACATGATCAGACACCCTCTGTTAGCCCTGTCACCCCAAACCGGACAACTGGAAACATCTCTGTTTCACCCACTAAAAGGTAAGTTCTGGTACCAGTCTGTTCTGGTAACCTCAACAGTTGCTGTAATGAAGGCAGTCTTGATACAACAACATGGACACCCTGTTGCATATTGTACAAAATGTGTTGGTACAATGCTTTCGTTGCGATGCTTTTACAATGCACGTATATTTTGTCCTCTTTGTCAAAGCACCCCACGTGTGTGCTATAAACCATGGAGCTACATTCCAAATGGCATAATGCCAGTGTTCTGGAGAGTTGTGTATTGGACCTCACAGTGTCTCACATGGTGAGAAACATTTGCCCTTTTCTAACTTGAAGTTGATGTTAAAATTGCATTTTAAATCTTGCTTGTTGTTGTCATTATATAAGCCACTCTTCTGTGTAGCGTGTAAATGTATACACATGTATATGAGGTGTATTATTACCTACTATGGTAATAATGGAACTCGCTGTGGAAGATCGCTGGCTGATGAACGTATTTTATCCCCCTAGGCTTCTGTTACCGTTCATGCAGTCGTACGCTCGCTCTGGTGGCTTCTCCATCACTGGCAAAATCAAAACAGCCCTCATTGAAAATGCCATTTATTATGGCACATACCTTTTCATCTTTGGCTCCCTCCTCATTTATGTGGCCGTTCACCCTCAGTGGCACCTCTCGTGGTCTGTATGCCAACACCAACCTTTGTTCTCAAGATATTCCTTTGATGATGTCATTAACTCGCTCTAACAGTGTGTCTTTCTGTCAGGTATGAGCTACAGACCATTGGAATCACCGCCGCCAACACGTGGGGTCTGTTCCTGTTAGTGTTGCTGTTGGGATACGGCCTGGTTGAGATCCCTCGCTCGTACTGGGAGGCCTCGCGTCAGGGTCACCTCCTCATCAAGACGTACTTCAAAGCAGCCAAGCTCATGACGGAGAAGGCCGATTCGGAGGAGAACCTTGAAGATGTTATGGAGGTGAAAGTCATAGATGTTTGTATGTATGTTGGTGAATAAACTCAATTGTCCCTGTAGTAGTTCTCATGGCCTGTTTTTTAAGATGTAATATCCATTCAGGTAGATTTCTTACATGCTGTTTTTTACTGTAGGAAGTGAGAAAAATCAATGAATCGATTAAATACAACCATCCCTTGAGGAAGTACGTTGACACTATTCTACGAAAGGTGAGATGATGTGGCTGGTTTGGACTCATGGCTGTATCAGACTTGTGAATTTAGTCACGTCACATTATTGAAATCTAAAACTGAACATTTTAGTGCCCAGTTGAATATCAGGAGAAGATGGGCAGGAACATGGATGACTTTGAGGATTTTGATGATAAACAAAACACATACCCCACTGAGCGAAGCCTTTCCAAACTACACAAGCAGGTACTGAACCATCTAGTTTTCAGGTCTGGGTTTAATTTGATCAGAATTTGTTCCAGAGTAACGCTAGTTTGTTTTCCCAGGTGATCTATGCTGTGCAGCGACACAATCGAACCCGTGTTCAGTGGCAGATCTTACTAGAACAGGCTTTTCACCTGGAGGACGTTGCCAAGAATGAAACCAGCACCTCTCGACAGTTTGTTCACAGTTTTGCTCTTCCAGAACCAGTAGGTTGGTTCAGACGCTACATCTACACCCCTACAGTAGGTAAGAGTTCTACTAGTCAACCCGTGTACTAAACCAATGAAAAAGGGTTAGTAGCACATACGGTAATACCTGTTTCCATTTATCTAGCAGTTCTGGATCTTTGTGTTAACTGTGATTTGGTTCTTTCTTAGAGTGGTATTGGGAGTGCTTGCTGAAGCAATGGTTCTACCGCGTGCTGGCTGTGGTTCTAGCTCTCTTCTCTGTGGCTGTGGTCTGGTCAGAGTGCACCTTCTTCAGTACCCGCCCTGTTCTTTCACTCTTCGCTGTGTTTATCCAGCTTGCCGAGAGAGATTACAACTACCTGTACATAGAGGTGAGTCAGTCCAAGGTCAGAAACATAATCAGCGGAAAGTCTTTGCACAGAGAACACAGTTTAAATCTTCTGCCACGTTGGTCTGAAGTTCTGCCAGGTGGAATGCTTAATGTATATTTTAAGAAAGCATCTGCCAAAATACCTCTTCCTGTAATTGGTCCTCATAAATAAACAGTCAAGCTTGTTTAAGTGCAACCTCCAAAACCGAAAACTTACTGACTCTCCTGCACCGTGATAGGGTTGCTATGGTGTTAAATAACACCCAGTTCTTATTGTGTCCTGTAGATGGCGTGCTTCATCACCATCTTCTTCCTCTGCACCAGCGTCTATTCCACAGTGTTCCGCATCAGAGTCTTCAACTATTATTATCTGGCTTCACATCACCAAACGGACGCCTACAGCCTGCAGTTCAGTGGCATGTATGTGACACTGGGATTGTGTGTATTGTGTGTTGAGTTGCTATTAAATACTGTGTGGTATTCAATAGTGCTGCTTTATATTAGATGCACAGAATTATATTTTGTCAGTGAACATGTTTTGTACTCGTAATGGTAGTTACTGATAGAAGCCTGTCTGTGGCGTGTTAGGCTTTTCTGCCGACTGACCCCCCCACTCTGTCTAAACTTCCTGGGACTCATACATATGGATTCAGCCATATCTCACCAGGCAAAGGAACAAACCGCATACACCTCTGTGAGTCCGATAACATTTAATGGCGCTTTATCATGGTCCATTGGATCATTGTTTTTGGTTTGAGACTCTATGTAATATAAAACAGCAGACAATAGTGTGTGTATAAAAAAGTTTTGATTTTAAAATGGCCAATTAAATACAACAATTCCCATGTTAATGTTCTGTGACGTTCTAGATCATGGGTTCTATGCGGGTTCTGTCCTTCATTGCTGATGGATTCTACATCTATTATCCAATGCTGATTGTTATCCTCTGCATTGCTACATATTTCAGGTGTGTTTTATATTTCTGTGAATCGTCAGACGTGTGTGTGTGTGTGTATATATGTGTCTGTGTGTGTGTGATAAATGTTGCCAGTTTTTGAATGAGTAATAATGATTCATTTTTGTCCAGCCTGGGCACACGATGTTTGAACCTCCTGGGTTTCCAGCAGTTTATGGGAGATAATGAGCTGACCTCTGACCTCATCGACGAGGGCAGGGAGCTCCTGCGCAGAGGTGATTCACTTGAGGTTTTTTTGCTGTGACCAACCGTGAGTTTTTTGTGCAGCCACCTTAAAAAATCTCTAAAATAAAAGTCTTTAAAATCAAAGGTTTGAACACACATATTTTTCTAGTTTTTAAAAAAAAGATTTTTAGACATTTTAAGTCTTCTTTAAAACACCACAAGTAAAAGTATAGGAATTATGTGGTGTCCAAAAATGTATATTTGATTTTACGGTTATATTTTAGATTTATGAAGCATTAGCCCAGATTACAGCTCTGCATAGACTGATCACGCTAAACTTGTGATCAAGTCATCTTACTTATTTAATTTTCATAAAAATTTTGTAAAGATTTTAGATTTTGTAAAGAAATTGAAAAGTTGTTAGATTGCTGTTTTTTATTCGTAAGTATAAGAACCATTTCTGTGTCTGCAAACACGACTGGTAGCGTAAGAATAATGCGTGTTAGTGGTAATAAGAGAATTACATTGTTGCTATAGTTACTTGTGAATAGGAACAAACAGTGATTCGCATATGAATCACCATTTGCTCATTTCTACAGTTCAGACGTTTGCAGGAGTGATGAAGCTGTGAGTACTGACATTTAACATGGTCCCTCTGGTGTTAACTAAGACATTGTGTTTTCCTGTGCATAGAAAGAAGAAAACGTCAGCGAATAGAAGATGGGGAGAACAGAAGACGAGTAAGATGATTCTGAATCATTCTGAATCATAACCATGTCTGTCATGTTACATTTCGGCCTGTTTATTCACGGCATGTCGTTGCTTCAGTGTGTGACAACCTATATAAATACAAAACGTTCTATATTATATTATATATCTAATTCAGTGATGCTGTGCATGAGGATTATTGTCTTGTTAGCACTAAATGTGTTTTTTTAACAGGAGTGGAGAGAACGTTACGCACAGCGAGACGAAATGGCCAGAAACCGCAACTCCATGTCTGAGATGAAGGAAACCAACTACGGAGAAACATTGAATTCAAACACAAATCGTCGTATGTTTAACGTCCACGCAAAAATTCTAATGTCCTGTCTGGGTGTGTGATGTGTCGCCTTTAATAAACGTAACACTTGTTCTTTGTTTTTGGAAGTAGAGGCCAAGTACTCGCGTGGCGGCGGTCGAGCTGGGAGAGATAGTATTGAGCTGCTGCAAGATGCTGAACCATTGGACTTTAATTCTGAAACACTAACCGATGACCCATTGCAATCTGAAAGTGGCAGGTTAGGATAATATATATGTATATAAGATACATAGGATGTATAGAATACATAGGAAGGTATAGAATAGTATAGCTGCTTATACATATGTTTTTTTGTATGAATTATAGCACACTTAAATTTCTGTTACTTATTCTGTTTTAGAGACTAATACCGTTTGCACACACTTTCATTTTTTCTCCCTTAGGCACTCCGGCGGAAGATATCTCTCAATGTCTTCTTCTCGAAGCCGAATTTTTGATGACGTTTGAATCCACAAGGAAAAACGCACCACTTTCATTCTCTTTCATCAAATGATGCTGTAAGAAAGCAGAATTTTACCTCTAACACTCATTCAGGCGTGATCTGTCCCTCTCATTTTGACATTTACTTCCTGTATCCTGTAATGCAGTGTTGGTTACCTGCATGCTTCCTGATTACAGAGTAAACACACAGCCACACAGAAGCGCGCAAACACGCGTTTACTTTTTGAATAAGTGCCAGACAGTCTGACTGCTGCTTGTGACCAGTGGGAAACGTCCTTTTTGCCTAACTGTTTATTTACTCACTTTCAAGAAATGAGTCAAAGTTAACATGAAGTTGAACGTTGAGTCATGTAAGGTGTCACATATTTGAATGAGTACTTCAGTGGAAGGAACTGACATTAAATACTATCATTTCTCATCTTTTACTACTGGTAGAACTCAGGCATTGTGCCCGAGCACCTAAATTAATGTGTTTGTGGCCCATATGTGTTAGTTGTAACTGTGAATAGAAAGATTTTGTAGGTGTAGAGACACTGTCTCACAAAATACTTTTTTTGTATGTGTGATTATTTTGTTATAAGGCCAGAGAGATTTGCAGAAGTTTTAAGTGACTGTAAATCTGCACTGACTGCAGTTTAAAACACACACAAATTTAACCTTTGAAAGTGTTTGGCAAATATACAGAAGTCTTTTGTTTTAGTTGGTAATGGTAATGTATCTAATGGTTATGTATTTGTTCCATTTAAATTATTTTATTAGAGAAGCTGTAGACAGAATTAGTCAAACCATTAATTTGAAAGAAGAAAACGGAAGGGGACATGGTAATATTTTAGCATTCCATCCACTTCTTGTTTCTTATATTTCACAAATGAAGAAAATATGAACTTTATTCATCTAATATTTATTTTCACAAATGTTTGATTTAGTGAGCAGAACTGTATTATTTATGTATTTTGCACACATTGAGCTGTTTAGATTACGATCTTAGAAACTGGGTTTTGGGAAGAACGCTGATCCAAAATGAACTGCCAGGTGCATAAATAGAGGATGGGTGATGTTTGCTGTTATCTGATCGTTTTTAGTTATTGGTCTTATGACTGTAGTACGGAGATAAACATCACATGCATGTGTCTGTTGTATGACTTTGCACAGCTGTTTTGCATTGAAGTTTTGTTACCTTAGTTTAGTGGTAATCTTCAATGGTTGAATAACCAGGCATTTATGTTTTGCACTGCCATATTTTGTCATTTGAAGAAGGTAAAGACAATGTTGGTAAAGTAGCTTTTGTTTGGTTTATGTATAAACTCTGATGATATTTGACTTGGAGAAGGCATGCGGTTTTCTAAACATGGAATAAGGCAATTTTGTACAATCAACTTAATACCTTGGAAAGATTCCAACCTCATTAACACAAGAGTTTTCTCAGTAGTGTTTGTTAAATGCTGGTTAACTACATAACAGACTTATAGACGTTTTCACTATATGGTTTTGTACATGTTGTTTTCCACTGCATCACTGCTCATCAGATACATCCAGTGTAAATGTTTGCATGATATTAAATGTGCTGGCAAGTCACATTCTTGTTTGTCACAGGAAGTTCTTCAGCAGCTAGAAGTGGTGTTATATTTCACTACTATAAATATAATGTATAAAAACAGTCCATAACTGTATCATAATCAAATCTTACAGTAAATGAATGTCTTTCCTTAGTAAAAGTAGTGCTATACATACAGACACATGCAAAAGGCAGTTTTGTTTTATTCAGTATATAGCATTTGGTTTGCTGAAAAGGTTATTCATATCTACTGTATTCATTTTGTTGCATCTTTTGTCAGTTTTCATGTAATGTAATAATGAAGGTTTTCTCAGACTTCTGATGCTGGAATTTGTTGATTTGTATATCTGCTGTTGTTTCTGTCTGTTTTTGAATTGTGGTACAAATGTACTTAACACTTCTTATGAACTTACCACATACTTAATATGTAACCTTGCAATTATTAATAAATGATTGATTAAATCAGATTTTTTATTTTGTGTGCTCTTTCCGGACCCAAAATGATAGTAGATAATATCATTTTAAATCAACTTCACATGTAACAGTTTAATAGTTTATATTATAGGAGTTTCAAGTGCAGCTATTAATGATTGTATGTTGTTCATACCAAGATATTAAGAACAACAACTATTTTATGTGTAACTTAAAATCTGTGATGTTTTATTTTAGGTGTTTGTACTGAATGATTGTTACTCAACAACTAGACAACTAGTAATAGTTTACTAGGAAAGGTTTCCCAGAGGAAAAGACCAAACCTGTTTACAAACGCCCTGTGCACCTGTGCCGATTCTGACCAATCATATCAGAGAATCCGTCTCCATGGTAACAGTGGGACGCTAAGACAGGAAACTCAAGGAGCGCTGCGGAAATCCAGGTAATTTCCCTACATTAATATTAATATACATTAATATATATATTTATATGTATATACACACACAAGTACGAAGTGTTACAATACTAACGATAATCATAATCTTAAATGCATGCATCACACAAACATCACCGAACTGGTTAACATGTAATAGGTTCACAGCCGGACCTGGGAATGAAAGTTACTAGATGAAAACCTACCTGTTATGTCAACTTTCCCATCAGATTAAAATGGCAGGAACAGCCAGGCACGATCGAGAGATGGCGATCAATGCTAAAAAACAGCTGTCGACGTGCACGGACCCCATTGACCGTCTGCGGCTTCAGTGTTTGGCACGAGGGTCTTCAGGGATCAAAGGACTGGGCAGGTACCGTATGCGTTACATAACTGTAATGCCATTGTATCAGCATCCGTCTATTCAGACCGATTCATTAAATAGCGACACATTTTGGCCTTTTATTTAAAGCATATCACGTGATTTTCTGCATAAACCAATCAGATGCATCCAATTAAAACGCATTAAATGACCTGCTTTTTGCTTTTTTTTGTTGTCAGGACTTTCAGAATCATGGATGATGACAACAGTCGCACTTTAGATATGAAGGAGTTCCTGAAAGGCTTGAACGATTACGGCGTGCTGATGGATAAAGAAGAGGCGATGAATCTCTTCCAGCGCTTTGACAGGGACGGCAGTGGGTCCATCGACTTTGACGAGTTTCTTATCACACTAAGGGTAAACAGTTGTAAACAATATAGGTTGTTTATAATGTGACTTCTGCATTTGCCCATGTTGTTTTTAAACGCATGTCCGTCGCAGCCCCCCATGTCTAACGCCAGAAAGGAGGTGGTCTTACAGGCGTTCAAGAAACTGGATAAGACCGGAGATGGCGTGATCACCGTTGAAGATCTGAGAGGTGTTTACAATGCCAAAAATCACCCCAAATATCAGAACGGAGAATGGACCGAAGAGCAAGTTTTCCGGAAATTCCTGGACAGCTTTGATTCTCCAGATGACAAGGATGGAAAGGTGTGATGGGAAAAACATACATGACGTCAAACATAATGATGTATCCATCACACAAATCCTTTCTGCTACTGTTTTGGTTTTAAGTGTCTAAAATATCTCCTGATGCCGTAATATGTAAATTCTGCAATGTTATTTTTGATGTGCAATAATGTTTTCATACATCAGGTGACAAAAGAGGAGTTTATGAATTACTACTCAGGTGTGAGTGCCTCTATCGACACGGACGTCTACTTTATAGTAATGATGAGAAACGCATGGAAGCTTGACTAAACTTGTGCCGCATCTATTTTAGGGTAAAGAGCAAAGATGGATGCGTCTTCAGCAGAAACCATGAATCTGTTCCAGCGTGACAAACTCTTGATCTGTGTCTCGACTCTGTCAAACCTGTTAATGTTCTCCTAGACCACCATAAATGAACAGCTTTTATCTCCCAAAAATATTCTTTTTTGCATTTTGTGTTTTCAATTAAATGCCCGTATTCACAATATTTAATGTACGTATTGCTTCACTGTTTAAGTTAAACATGCTGACATTGCACATGAACTTTCATAAAAACACAGTTTTGACAAGGTCAGGCATTAAATAATTTAATTATATTTACCTTTGCTGTCTAACAACTATTAACTTGAGGGTCTGGGAATTTTCCTCACAATCAAAACCGATTCTTAATACCACAACAGTGTGTCTCACTGCAGACAAGCAGCTGCACCGTATTGTTCTATTCTAGAAATCAGCCGCAGCATCTAAGACACACAGGTGTTGTGGGATTAGTGGCAGAGTTTGTCTCGTCTTATTTTGGCTAATGAAAGCATTAGTCTGTCACAGCTGCTTGGATCCAACTGTGAGAAACACTAACAATCTTAAAAGTAAAAATCTGTTATTAACTCACAAAATACTTTCCTTTTGGTTTTGGGATTATCCTTTCGGTGCTTTTGGTGACCACAGGTTCTGTTTGGCCTACCAGTTTGTCTTGTAATTTTACTTCCTGTTTTTTTATCTACAGGTGACGAAAGACGAGTTTTGGAACTACTATAGCGGAGTCAGCGCCTCCATTGATAACGATGTGTATTTTATATTAATGATGAAGTCTGCATGGAAACTTTAAGCGATTCCGCTTTTAAACAGATTAATGCTTTTTAAAATGATGAACTATTTTGTATTTATAAGCATGACACCAGTGAAATGTAAGGTTATGGTACGGTTGTACAGTAAACCTTGAAACGGTAACTAATGGTAACACTGTAGAAGCCTGAATGCTTAGAATGATGTGTAAATGTGTAAGTTCTGTTATTGCTAACTGAGTTTTAGTGTAAAACACCTTGTTGCATCGTTTGTGATCTAAACCAGTTTTGAGGCGGTGAAGTCCTGTCATTCATGGAGTTAGTTGTGCATTATAGGTTATAATAAATATATAGGTTTTAATAAATGTTTTTAACAGAAGAGAGTTTTAAAGAAAGTCCCATGTTTGCAAATATACTGTATCAAATATACAAACATACTGTATAGGGGTGCAAAATGATAATAAATTGGTATTAATAATGAAAACTAAATAAAGTCTGTTTACTTTAACCCTCTTACTGTTTCCTATTACACCAGATACACACATTTACTTAAGACATAGTATTGAATTACACTCAATATTCAGATACAATAGCTACAATAAATATATAGACAGTCAGGCAGACAGACAGATGCTGAGAACATTGAGGCTAGCAGCTGTTAAGAGGTCTGTTACATATATGACATCAGAAAGACACTTTTGTCCATTACATTTAGTGACACACTGATGTGTTGGTATGATATGCATAAATATGTCCATCACAAGCTGTACCCATAGTAATTGCTTTTTGAAGCAGTCATAAGAAAAAATGGTCAAAATGAAAACCTGATTTTTGACTGAAGCTGAAACCTGTCTTTAACTTTTATCAGGAGAACTGCTACAATATTTACACCTCCGGTTGGCATCGGGGCTTCAAACTGAACAATTCTGGTACTGTGACAGAGGATATAATCAGTAGGGTCTTAAAAATGTTAGACATTTCTTAGGTCGCTAAATGCTGTACCTCATATACAATCTTGACTACATCTTGGTCATGTAAGCAGCAAAACCACTGAGGTTCGGTCAAATTACCAGTCCTTGTTTGGTTATTGTCTTAATTCAGTTTTAAACTCATTGTGTTTTGAAGAGGCTGGACATTGTGACATAAGCTTCATCTTTACATTTGCGCTGAAGGACCGTTACACC
Organism: Yasuhikotakia modesta; assembly: GCA_036877545.1. Lineage (NCBI taxonomy): Eukaryota > Metazoa > Chordata > Actinopteri > Cypriniformes > Botiidae > Yasuhikotakia > Yasuhikotakia modesta. The sequence goes on along the minus strand of JBAJNP010004110.1, from coordinate 23,412 downwards.
CTCGGATCCACCTCGTTCTCTTTCTTTGGAAAAATCGGATTCATCTAACAATCCAATCTTCAAGTGGGACTGCTCTGTCGGAACCAATTCAGCAGGTTTTGTGTCCATTTCCCACACCGATGGGGGCCTAAGAACTGCACCACCAGACCACCGGTAGCAATGCTCATCCAGACCCTCCTGAAGTTCTGGAGAAGATGGCTTTTCTTCTACGTAGTCCACGCGGTGTATAAAGACGTCGCTGAATATCTCAGGGCTAAATGTGAAAGGAAAACCCTAAAATTGGAAAAAGTTTGCATGAGATTGTTGAGTTTCACTGGAGACTTTCCCTCAGTTCAACACCTCATATGTTAAATCAATCGGAAAATCCATTTAATAAGCAAAATGAGAATCTCTGATTTACCTCCTTCGCTTTGTGTATTTGTGCAAGAGTTGCCTTTGGTTGTGGGATGTTTGGTTTCACGTAACCTTTTATTCTGGTTGAGTAAACGATTAAAAAAGGGTTGAAATCCACAAATCAAAATGAACCTTAAAAACAACTTGTCCAGTTGAAAATGTTCTCAATGAAATAAAGCTGGACTTACTGCGTTTTCCATTGTAAGGCCCCAAGACCAATGAGGAACATCAGAAAAACAGAGATTATGATGATGATGACGGTGAGCATTGAATTTCTCGGGTTGCCAGTGGCTGTAGAAAAAGTCACTGTTTAATTCTCATCACATTTACAACAAACAAGTCAAACGTAAACCTTCAAATAGCCTTAGAAACGTTAATGAACAAATCTGATTCAGATTAAGTGTTAGCATACAGCGCTCACTCATTACCCCACGTGTCTCTGTTACTTATAAGTAACATAATATTGTTAATATCTCATATAACAATTCCCTCAAGTGCTCCAGTCAGATATTCACTTACTTTTAATAGTGAAATTGGCTGTTGAACTCCATTCACTCCACATGCCATCAAAATAATCCACAGGTTTTGCTCTGACACGGACGTTGTAAACACCATCTCCACCAAGCTTCTCCCTGTTAATGGTTATATTGTGATGGTCTGAAAAAAGTTCCTGTAAAAAAAAAAACATACAAATGCTTGTCATTATTTGTTATTAAACAATGTCACTTTCATCCTTTTTTACGAGTAATATAACATGAAAACAGTTGTGAGTAATACCTTAGTGGCAAGTTTGTCCCCGAAGACTTCCACATGAAGCTTAAGATCTTTAACAAAGTCGTGCTTGTGTTCGATCTGTACGAGACATGCCTCAATTTCTTCTATATAAGTGACAAGCTTTATCTGAGGGGCTTCTATTTTAACTGTAAGAGCGAAAGCAATCTTTAAATCCCTCTCTCTTTACACACACATGTAAATTATTAATGATTAAATGATATAGAAAATGTATGAAAAATTTACCAATTTTGGTCAAAGTGATGTTTTTTTTAACGAAAGCCTCCGCTGTGTTTATCTGCAGCTCATATACCCCCACACTTCCCAAAACATGAAAAGTAAAGCTTTGTGGTTCCAGGGTTGCATTTGAACATTCAAACTCTTTGCCCATCTTCATGCTGAACAAAAAACCCAGTCATTGGCATTTAATCAGAACCAGCGCTTTGCAAACACATTACATTTAAAGACCATTATAACAGAACTGCACTGTTAAGTTACTAACATATTCAGTTTGTCTAATAAATCCATGCAAAGCCAGAGATTAGATTTATTCACACAAATAGTGATACTTGTTACCATAGCGTTGCTGCTTGGACCTCCCCAATAAGTTCTTCATTGGGAGAACAGGTTAACAGGTTAGACTGACCCATGGTCAAACTGGACCAACAGGTCACATCTTCATCATCAGGCGTCTCTAGCAACAAATGTAGAAGGAAACAAACGATCAGAATATCTGCTTAATGCTAGGATGCCTTTTTACACTTAAAATTGCAAATATTGTACTTAAATACGCTTTAATATAAATCCTGTTTAAAAGTTCACACCACTGATGTTTTTCCTGGGGTTAATATTTAACTCTGTCTAAATCACAACATATAGTCCTAAACCCTGGAGAATCGTTAGCTGACATTTACTGTGATTTACAGTTATGACATTAACATGTTTTGACATCATTTGACAGTATTTTCACACTGGTTGGCGTGATAACACCATTGCTAACCCAGGTGGCATAACCCTGGGTAAACAGCGGCTCTAACCCCACTTCTAAATTTCCAGTGTGAAACGTTTCTTTATACTAGGGTTACAAGCAACGATCACCTAAGTGCAGTGTGAAAACTCTTTTGAAAACTTTAAATTCACTTAAAGCATCACATAAAACATTTCCAGAGACTTTAATATTTCTCTTACACATTCTAATATTTAATATATCTCTTACACACATTACACACGAAAAGCTTTTGCTAGACATTTGAGCATAATTATTATAAGCATTAATTATTATATTAATAATTAATATAAGCATTAATTATTGCTCTCCTTCAAAAGCTATACCATAAGTAATAACAGTACAATGTTACTTGTTATTGATTCTACATTGTCTATCTCACATAACTTACCACCATCACCACTTTGAGACAGAACCAAAGGACAGAAAACAACAAACAGCATCAATAACAAAGCCGTCATCTCTTATCCAATGATACAGTCAGCATAAATCACTCAGGAGGCTTGACTACATTACAGACACACACACAGTTGCTGAAGAGACTGAGGGCTCATGGTTCAACCCTCAGTGTTACTTTTAGAGGAAGGAGGGGGGGGGTAAGAGCTAGGGAGGATATCTGTCACATGTAAAAAGGAAATAGTAAATGTGCTTTTAAAAGGTTGACATTTCAACTGCAGATCCCTGAAAACGATTAACAAACAAAATCCACAGAACTTCACAGGTTTACAAAGTTTTGGTGCCTCAGGAACTCTGAAACGATTTTGTCTTCAGCTAACACAAGGAGACACTGCTGTGGTCTGTACCAGCTGTTATGTAGCAGTTACATAAACCTGCTCACTATTCAGAGGACAGCAGACAGCACTATTCAGGTCAAACCATGAGTACAGAAATGAGACATGGGCTGTGGTTCTGAATCAAAACTACATTTCTTCTGAAAAGGGGCACAATAAAGTCTTTCCCTGCCACAGAACTACAATAATACAGAATTCTATGAAGCTCTGTGATCTTTTGTTTTAATATTTTGTAGAATAAAAATTAAAAGTCCTAAAAGATACAAATTTGGGAAAGTTTGACAAAAGTGAAAAATTGATCTGGTTTAGTGCATAAACAAACCCTCATTATTGTTTGTCTATCAACTATTGTTTTATATCGGAGACTGTTTGCAAAATGTGCACGTAAATCAGAAATAAAAAGTCCTCTCTCAGCATGTACCTTCAATCTGAAAAACAAAAACATGTTGAAACCAATGTCAACCCACTTCCTGTCGGCTTCGGCAATTGAGTTCATGCAAAAATGAGGCCAGTGCATGTCAATCCACTTCTGATCCTGTGAACTAAGTGTGAAACTGAATTAAGACCGAATTAATCTCCAATACAAAATAACAGATACATTGAAAAACAATTAAGATTAATGGTAATGTATTATAATCACTGCATATAACAGACATTGTGACCATCTAAAACATGTAAATGTATATTTATGGCTGGATAATTTCAGTATATATGATGTAAGAGATCGATTACACATGCAAACAATGTTCTGGGAGTCTGCAGCAGTCCTAAAATCCTAATGTTGTCTCAGTGTATTTTGTGTGATTAAGTTGTGGAGAGATTGTGGTTTGTATCTGCACACTTCCTGTATTTACACAGGACCTTAACTGCTTTTGTAAACATACATAAAGACATAAATACATTTTAGTGCACAGTGAAAGCTAAAGCACGTGATGCTGATGTGATTTTGAAACAAGCAACGGTATCCTGAACGCATTTTAACATTCAAAGTGCAAACCGAAATACAGGAGTACTATAAAAGGTGCCTCAATCTGCCAACAACAGAGGCCCAAAAAACATCCTTAAAACTGATCACTGACCAAAACTTTCACATAAATATTTCACATAAATAGCTGTGGTGTGACAATCCCATAATAAATCAACATGCATTAAAACACTGCACTGCCTTTTCTTAACACATAAAATGTTTGTTTGATGCCAACTTGCTTCAGTGCTAATGCTAAAAACATCTAAATAATTCAATGACTACAAACGTATAACCACAGGCACGACCTACTAAAACTGTGAGGTAAGTTGGCATTTAGAAGTTTTAAACATGAATACAATACAACGAATACAATCCCCTCAACAGAAATAGTCAATAATTCACCAATAATTCATATAAATTTCACATGAATGTGTAACATATAGTGAACTTGTTAAAACTTGTTTGGTTTTTATTGTATTCACTTTTTAAGCTATTTCAAAAAAAAATATTCATAATTTTGTGTAATTGTTTTCTAGTTTTGATTTCAAACTTTTACTCAGTTTAGCACCTCAGTCACAACAGACTCTGTCTTTCCCTACATACACGATTCATTAAGTTCACAATGAATCTAGTTTACAAAATGTGCAGAAAGACAAAACTGCTGTACCATCAGTAAGTGAAGGTGTTTCTGGTTAAAGGATAAAGCGTAAGCTGGCATGGCAATACACGGTGGAGGCGGAGTTCAAGACTGCATGTCTAAGTGCTCTCGAATGCGTCCGTGGGCGACTGCTGTGGTTTAACACGCCGTAGCTGAACTGTGATCAAGTGAGAACGAGAAAACAAGAAGAGGAAGGGGAGAAAGGAGAAACCACATGTTTTGGCTCAGTCATCTATATTTTTCGGAGAAACAGTGAGACATCTTTTCCTTCAGTCGGTGGCAATTACAATGAAGTCCCTACATGGCTAACAGTCACCAGAGTCTCAGAGATCTGATGGGGAGAGCTTTGAGTTGCGGGGCGAGACCCCCTTCCCTCTTTTTAAAACCTAACCCCTCCCCTCCGAAACCACACTGTAGGGTTGTAGGCCCCTATCTTTCAAAACATCTCACAACAACAGCTTCAGTGGTTTCCCTGCATACAGTTCTCTTCTGTTATCTTTGCTTGACGCTCAAATGCTTTAAGCGTTGTTTGTGTTTTTTCTTTCGCTCTCTGTGTTCTCCTCTCATTTACTTTTGGTGAGGTTGAGATCTTTGTGCCCTCCTGTGAGGCACGCAGGTTGGCGAATGGGTTTTTGAGGGTGTCGAGAATGTAGCTTTATGGATGTTTAAACTTTAGTTCATTCAAACATACCAAGAATGTTGATGCTAAGTCTTAATTTTCTGCCACAGGCTTCTGATGTATATTAATGTATTGCATGCAAACAAACAGCAAGATGTGTTACGCTAGGTTTGGGGTCAGTCATGATTTTTGCGGTAAAAGTATGTTCAAGGGAATACTGTGTAATAAACGTGAAACCAGTACTTCAGGGGCAAAAAGGGGCCAGCGCTCTTGTGTGCAGCAGCGGTTATATGCAAATCATTATCACACTTAAATTTCCACACAAAAATAAACACTGTGTGATGTTGCTAAATTTTTTTTTTTACTAAAGGAAGCATTTGCCTAACAACAGATCAGAAAAGCAAAAGATAATGTAAAACACACAGGAAAGAGTGGTCACAAATGTTGGTGTTATGAAAACTGAGATGCTGTGTTGACGGACTTTCCCTAACTGATGCACTGACCTTAAAATAACAGCAAAGGTAAACATGTAGGTAAATGAAAACAGAACAAATCCAGTATTGATTTTTTTTAAACAATGATTATTTGAAAATATCATTGACATTTCCTCAGCCACTCCAGAAAAGCATCGAGTTTTCATCGCTTCCTGTGTCACCACAAACAGGCAGGTAAAGCAAACAGGGCGAAAGATTAAAAAGCCGTGTCTTCTGCCATCCAACAGTTACCACAGAACAGTGATGAGTCTCTGGGAAAAAGTGCAAAGCCACATTCACAAGACCCTGCTGAGGAAGTCGCACGAGACACGGAGAGAGATAAAAATGTTTCATTTTACAACATTTCAACTACAGACTCTATGGAAGATGTGCTTTCTACAGTTCATATATACCATCATTCACAGTCACTCCCACCACAACATCTCAATTTACATATTTTGCTTAATAAGATTCTGTGGTGGAAAGTGTTTTTGGAACAAATCATGTGTCACAAATACACAGAATGAGTTAAACAAACCGGTGCCTCATGCAAACTCTTTACTGTAAATACATTTTTTTAATTAAAGAAGAAAAATTGGGGCAACTATAAATTATCATTGATATGAAGTTTGTATTGATGTTAATTTAATCAATGTTTAATTCTTCATTTGTGCTTTAGGCTCAGTTTAAAACAATTAAGCATAAAGGTTGAATGATTAAGAGCAATAAAAGCATGTGATCTGAGACACGTTGTGTCTGATACCTTTGAGACACAGCAGTAATGTACGTACTGGTGTCACTTAAAGACTATTATATAAATCAAACTAATCTATAACCTAATAATCTATATTTTCTACTTTAATTAATTAGCATAATTAGTGGGAATTATGCTAGGTTATTAAGATAGTGTTTGTTGGCATGTAATATGACTGCATTTGTAAAGATGTGACAAAACAGCCAGCAGAGGGCAATACAAATAAAACAATCTCTAAAACATTTTCCAGCAACACAAAACCAAAGAGATCTTACTAATAAAATCCTTGCAAAACTAATTGTAAGACTGTAAAAAGTTCTTAAAAGTAAAAAATGAAAATGAAATATTTTAATATGAATCAACTAGGAAAATACAAGGTCCTTTATTGTTATGGAAAGAACTGTATCGTCCAAAACAATGAGAGCGATACAATTGAAAGTGACAGTTTTGTATAGCTACTTGTATAATTCAGTTTTGTAAAGCTACTTGCCACAGAAACCATAATTTTTTGTTTCATTTTGTTTCATCAAGTTGGCAATACAGAAACTTAAATTAAACTAAAAGATAAAGGATTGCTTTGAAACAATAACAAAGTGTGTTGAGCAGTTTCAGCAAAATAGCTCCTTCTGTTGGCATACTTGTTTTACAACATACAAAATGGGGAAAATTCATCATATAAAATGTCTTTATTCTTTTCTTATTGTTTTAAAAGTAAACAGTGCTTGTGGCTATTGCTATTTCATTGCACATATTTATTTATGGAGCTGCGTAAAAGTACAAAGTAAAATGTGGCATCCGCTGTTGTGAAGTCAGGTGGTGTTATGAGAGTTTTTTGTTGTCGTACGTCTTATAAATCCTTCAAGTGATAAAAGTTCCTGCATTTCAGAACGGTTCTTTAATTGCACATGCTTTCCCCTCTGGCACATTCTAGATTCCCCTTCAAACAACAATCGTAAATGTTTCAACTTCAGAACATTAAAAATCACAGTTCAGATTTTTCAACATCCTCGTTCCTTCTGCACTTTTCTGTCACTTTCATTTTTTACTTGCCATGTGAACATCAGAAGAGCTGATTGGTTGGCCCCCGCGACATAAGCCCCCTGACTTCGGGGTCTGAATCTCTGCATTTCATTCTCCCACAAAACAGAAAGCCCTGCAGTTTCTCAGAGGGGGGAGACAAAGTCTATAAAGAGTCAGACCCAGTTTGGAGAGACTTATCCAGATTGGTTACCGGCCACAACCACTGCAATGCAGAGATTTCTCCTGGTATTTTATTTGCTAGAGCCTGTGAGAATCTTGGCAACTGGATTGGATTCTAAAAATCCGCCTGGGGAGAAAAAAAATCACTTTGTGAACATTACAAAGGTGCTGCTTCAGTGGGAGTCCATGTTTTGGAGACGAGCGAAGGTTCCAGCACAAGCAGGGGAAATAAAATACACTTGCATTATTAAAACATTCAGTGCATACTAATACAGTTGACACACAGTTCTGCATTAGTGTTTTATGTCAGTAGCCCAAAGCCCTCATATATTAATTTACCTCAAACTTATTTCATCATAAGCATAAATTAGTAAAAGACAAAAATAACCCAATCCAAAAAATAGTGTTTAACGTTTTTTGAGAGTGGCCTGTAGCTTGTGTTTCTCTGGCCCGGTTTCAACAGGAACCCAGAGAAAACCCAGAACTTGTTATACAGAAGAAAAGTCACTTATTTACATCGCTGAATGCACACAAAAACTACGGCGCCATTTACACCACAGTTAGTGGGTCAGGAGGATTATCCATCTTGTAAAATGCTAACACAGTCAATCCCAGCCACAGGTTTGGTGATGTTAGTATGTGGGTTAGCAGATACAAGCCTTTGCTCCTCTGTGCAGATGTGACTCAGTAGGTTAAAACACAGAGACTGAGAGCTCAAACCCGTGTGAGGAAGTCCAGGTTGAGGGAGGCAGGGATGTGTACGGTCTCCAGGCTGAGGGCTGATGGTGTGTAAGGAAAGAGGACGGGGAATGTGTGTTTGGTGTCCACCAACAGCTGGTTGTTTTCTATCCGATCCTGGAGGCGATTCTGTGGACGGAAATAACCGTTTATTGGACGAGATTATACGCATCAAGTGTTAATCCATGTCCATAATGGTTGTGTGATCACAAATTCAGTAACACGCTGCAATCCACCATTGCTATAGTCACCCGTCATGTCAAGTGTATACAGTGTTTGTGTGTGTACATAATTTTACCTGAATGTCTCTGATGAAAGACACAGTTACTCTTTCCTCAAATTCGTTGAGTGGCGTGTACAAGTTCAGAATCTTCACAATCTGAAGCAAAGAATGGACAAACCCAGTCAATTAAAAAAACAACAACAATAAATATAGAAATAAATGTGAGAGATGAATGTCCATACCTGCTGTAAACTAAGGGTGCTACAAAGTGAACAAATGGCCTCAGCATCTTGAGAGGTCTTCTTCTTCATCTGCAACAGCTGGGCAGCCTGGATGAGAGGTTCCATGGTGCCTACAGCTCCACCCTGATGCATGTTCTTCTCCCTCAGCCATTCCTCCAACTGACTGATGTTGTATCTGAGATCACAGGGAGAATTCAATGAGACAATCCTAAATTTACCTCACAACATTTTCTACCAGTCCAGCTCTGGACCAAGTGAGGTGTGTTTGCAGTACCTGAGCTGCATGCCTGTACTCCAGGAGCAGACATCCTTACGCAGCAGAAGGTTGTTGAGGGTCACCGCATTGATGGAGTAGAAGAGCTGGCGTACCACCTGCTGGCAGATCTCAGGGTCCAACCCGTGGTCTGCCATGGTGGTGTGGAATTGGGCCAGCTGCCTTTTCAAGGCCTGCAGCGTGTAGCCCATCGGACCTCCACTCTCACAGTCCAAACTGGAGGAGCGGTTCCTGTAGCCCATGGGCTTCACTCCTGCCAGGCTGGGGATGCTTTCGCTCTCAAGCATGGCAGATACTACCAAAATAAACAAGACAGTGTTATTTACATATTTTAGCACATTCCACAATAGACCTGACATCCCACCATCCTGTAATTTCCAAAACTTCCAACTTTAGCATGTACATTGTTAGCGTGACCCAATGCCCGGTATTACTCACCAATCATGGGTTGCAACATTCCTTCTGCCACTCTGATGAGCTGCTGATAAATCTGGATGGAAAGGTCACTCAGAACCTGCCGATACTCCGCCAGGTCAAAGTTCTTCAGGCAGTGCTCATTCTGCTTGGGTGTGTTCTGGGTCATAAACGCCTGACAGGAAACAACAACAAAATCATGCTGGAGGTTCTTGAGAAGATCTTACAAAGGTCTCCTAAACAGTCTCCAAGAGTATGGAAAATGTCTCACCTCATCTCCACTATACTGCTTCAGACAATGAAGGAGTCTGCTGGAATTTGCCAGCCAGAATGAGGTCATCTCAAAGTCATCATTATTTTTCTGAAAAACAGACAAACATCATTATGAGATTATTGATTATTGAGATTATTGAATTTGGGAATCCTTGGTAAATGTTTGTGAAACAGGTGGTTTATTTATTGGACACAGACCTTTAGAACCTTTTTGATGGCATTGATGGTTGAAGTGAGAAGTGAGTGAACTTTCTGGTCGTCATTGATGTAGTCTGCATGCCGGATACACATGAAGAGAATGTAGGCAGGCAGGCACGGGACAGTGGCTGACACAGCATGGGGCTTCATGTCTAAAAACAAGATACATACATGATTGTGTTCCTCTAGCTCAACTGGTAGAGCTAATGTTTACATATTCAATCCTGACACCAGCAAGAACAGACCTGTAATTAGAGCCTTCACCAAAAAGGCTTCATCTTCTTTGTAGTACTCCAGCATGCCTTCAAAATCCTTCTCCTTCCTCTGTACGGTGACCTGTCGGGTCAGTTCTGGCCTGCTTCTCCTGGCCTGAGCCACTGTTACCAAAAACTGAACATCAGTACATGGCAGTCCCAAAAACACCCACCACAAAAAGAGATGGTAGATATCTAACCTTCAAGTTCTTTAACTTTCTTCATGTAGATCCCCAACTGCTTCTTTAACTTTCTCTCGTTCTTCTCCAACTTCTCCTTAATTTCCTTGAGATCCTGAAAAACAAAGCCAGCATTACATTCACCCTGAGTTTGAAGGACACCAATGCAACTTTCCTGCCTGTTGTAAATGAAAGGCTTGAGGTTTTCTCACCAGGTTCTCATTGGTGAGGCGAGTGAGCTCCTGCTGTACGCTGAACTCCACCAGAGCTTCAGGAGACAGTGTGGAGAAGTGATTGAGCGTCTCCTGCTTCTTCTCCAAGTCGACCCTCAGCAGCTCTATCTGTGTGTGAAGAGCCTCCAGCTCATCATTGTGCTGCCGAGACTGAGTCTTCAACTGGTCCTCCAGCAACCTGAAACAAACACAAATGTGACATAAGTGTAACAGTATAATAGACTGCGTCTGTATGTACGTCTGTATGTTTTTTAAGACAAACAACTCCAGTTAATGTAGCAGAAATTTATTTCCAAATTTACTCAATAATACATTTTTTGTTTTAAGGTGAACAACTTTACACCTTCAAAATAACAACTTTATTTAAAAGTTACAAAATGGCCAACTATCTAACTACCATAACAAACAGTAAGGTCTCCAAAGCCACTATAACATCTGTCAGAAATCTGTGGTAGAAATTGAAAGGCAGCTGAAGGAAAACCAAAGGTCTGAGGAAAACTGAATCACAACCTGGCAACTTGCTTTAGACCCTGATACGCCAGGCCAAGCTCGCCATCTTCATTCAAATAACCCCAGTCTTGAGCTTTACTGCCGTCCAAATAACAGAGAGCAGTAGCAGTAGCAGTAGCAGATAAACGAGAAGAAAGCAGAGAAGAAGAATGACACAAGCAGTCAAGAAAGCAGATCAGTTCACAAGGGCTTGAGGACTGATATCAGAAACATATCTGGACTTCACATCTCCATTTCAACTGTAATATCTTCAAGTAAATGGTTAAACCGATTCTTTTCAGTATGTCTAGGGCACAACAATGGTTTGTAGGTCAGCTTCCTGTCCAAGCAATCTATGTAAGGAGATGTGATAATCACAGAAAACAGGAAATAATCACAGAAAACAGGAGAAGGAAGGGAAATGTCATGCAGAAGAAATGAGATCCATTCAGGTGTTTAATGTGACCGAATCGGGGCAGACGGGATGAAAACCTATTCCATCACAGGTAAATCAGTACCTCAGTTCATACCTGAGACTCTCTGACAGAACGTATGACACTTCAGATGTTACTGTGCTGGCCAAAGACAAGAAGTCTCTAGAAAATTCTCTAGAAGTTATTCTAGAATTATTATTCCCATTTAGTGAACCCAGATGAAAATATACTTTAAAAGTCAATGACCCATGATGCTTTTGTTACAATATGCAAAGAAAGAAACAAAGAACAAACACAGTCTTACTTCTTTGATTCATGTACTTCAACGGCGTCCACCATGTCCAAGGGCTTCTTGTTATTGGTCCATTCAGATACATCATTGGAATTCTATTGGAATTTAATAAGAATATTACTAATATGGATCAACAGGAAAGTTATAGCCGGTTGAATTTTCTGGAAGTTTACATTCTTTTAAAGCACGTTTTATCGAATGTTTGCAGGAATGGTGAATAATGTGTGGAGATCACATTAAAGCTTTGAGCCACTGAATTTCAATCATGACCACAGATTAGAGAAATACACCTATGTTGGACAAACAGAGATTGGACGAGAGATATTTTATATCAGGTATAAACAATACTGGCACTTCTATGCCCACTGTTTTCCTTGAACATATTTTACTCTGATTTCCATCATTTTCATTATTTCAACCCAATCTTTCTCTGTCCATCTTCTCCTGGTGGACATAAAGCCTGATTTATGCTAATGGATTGTTGAGACGATGTGACAATATCTGACAAAAACAGACCAAAGCACTGTCACATTAAATCAAATGAGGCTTTATCCAATCAGAAGTTAGTCACTGATGTTCAGAGACACTCACATTATGATGAGCGTTCTCCAGCTGCCTTGTGGTGTTGACGATCTGCGTCTTGAGCATAAGGACCTCCTCTTTGCGCACATCCAGCTCCTCATTGGCCTCCTTGAGTTGATTGAGCAGCAGGTTGTAGCTGTCTTGCTCATTGGACGAGCTGTTCTCCGAGGCTTTATCTGCCACGGCTTTCCTCAACTCATTCAGGTCGTTCTTCAACTTCTTATTCTCGGTCTCCAGCTCTTGTCTCTGCAGACAGAATCACAAATAGTTCACAAATACAGTGTGAAAGTGGGATAATTCTCTCTTTGGTGTCTCAAGATCCGAACGGAAACATTTAAACCAGAGGCCTCCAGTCACGCTCCTGTCTCCGTTTTCTTAATCTTTTATTGATTTTTGAAAACAGAAAAACAACTACAGCAGCTGAAGACAACACAATAACTGTAAAACAGTTACTGAGAAACACTAAAACAAAAAGTTTCGGGAAGTAAGCAAGTACAAAAATCAAGCAACACTGACTGCAGTGTTTTATAAAAAACGTTGAATCTGAACCCTGTAGCTAAAGCTTTAATCCACATCACAGTGTTTGATCCTTGCAAAGTGAGAACCATCAGTGATTATTATATAAGCTCACGCTGTGTTGTTGGGGCGCTTTAAGAAAACAAATACATCAGTTATATAATTCCACCACCTTGAGCTCCACTCGGCACAATCACCAGATCAACTTTTAGCTTTGATTTCTTCATCCTTGTACTTTGCTCTGATCAGAGTTTAACCTTCTGAAGAAACTCGAGCACAACTCAAGATAAGTGATTGATTACTGATTTCGATAACATTAGGAACTTGTAACGTGTCTTAAGAAGATCACTTTGGTACTCTTTGTTGTTCCTGTAGCTCAATTGGTAGAGCATTGCATAAGCAGCGCAAAGGTTGTGGGTTCAATCCAAGGCTCCACACAAGTACTAATAAAAATATAAATCTTAAATTTACTGTGATTTAAAGTCGCCTTGGAAAAAGGCACCGCCAAATGAATAAATGTAAATGTACTTGTCTCAATGTTTTGATTTTGAGTCAAGATTTTTGATAAATACCAAGTAGCATTTTATAAGTTTAAACCAACAAACTAAAACAAAACCTGCGCAAAGCAAATTCCTTTGGAATCCCGGTATAATTAAGCTGGAAACGCCGTGAACGTAATCACTTGTGTCGTCTGACTCACCCACAATTTAACCGGCACCAGGGCCAGAAGCAGCAGAACAGCGACCGAGGAACACAAATCGATGAGCACTAACAGCGACATTTGACAGCGGGTGGAACGATGCGAACACTACACTGAAAACACACTGTTACCTTCAGGCTGTTGTAGGCCAGGTCTGCATTTATATCCTCTTCTGACGTGGAGCTCTTGGCCTCATTACCCTGCAAGATAAAAGTGAGGAAAAAAACATAAACACCAACTGACTGATAAGGCGGAGGATGCTGTTGCATCAAAATCTGAGAGTGTTTGATATGATAACTAATGTTTATGACTCACTGGCTGTCTTGAAGCCTACTGCCAAAATGTTATTTATTTTAAAATTTTAAAATTTGGTCGGCTCCTTATATTGGGACGCTTTAAAAATAGCACACTAGTCTATTTTTAACTACTTTTATTTACATTTTAATTTCAATTGCTTTTATGCAAATATACTTTTTATTTTTAATATACTTTCCAGTTATCTGCTTTCTGAATACATGTTTTCTGATCTTGTCCACAGACTAAGCTACTAAAAATCTTTATTAAACTTTTATTGTGCTTTTTGTTCCTCAGGGAAAAGCAGACTTGACATGAGAAATAAACTGGCCTTTCGTTTGTGATCTTCCACTTTCTCCAGATTGGTCTGCAGCTTCTTCCTCTCCTGCTCCAGCTCTCGTACTCGCTTCTGCAGCTTCATGAACACGCTGAGGTCCATGGCGGCCTTCTCTATGCCCATCTCCTGCAGAGGAACACGGTTCAGAACATCAAGGGTTTCCTCATGTGCCATTATGGCATTCCAAAGACCATTCTCTGATCATTGAGGTGGTTCTTGTATGCCAATGAGAAGCTAAGATGTTTTGCTGGTCGTGGAAGATCTAGTCACACAACTTTACCTCCACCTGCTGGATGGTGTCATCAGTGTCTCCAACCTCAGACATGCTGATGGAGGGGTAATTGGAGTCAGAGCCCAGACTGCTCTGGTTGGAGGGGTTACGCCGATGGCCGGGCTGGAACTACAATGCGTAAAACCATAAGAAGAAAGCATAGGAAGAAAGCAGAAGAAATAATTGTTCTAGAAGTTTAGACTAGAGGTCAGCTGGTACCTTCATACAGGACATCTCATCCTGCAGGTTTTCATATCTTTGCTCCAGTCTGGAGAATTCTTTCAGCAGGTTCTGATAGCGCTGCCTCTCTTCATCCAGTTCAGCCTGTATCCGGGTCTCCTTCTGAGAAACATCTCCACCGGTGCCTGAGACCCACAAAACCAGATGCTAAAATTCAGAAAGCCCAATGACAAGATTACGCAATAATCTATGCAGTATGAGGTCATTAATGGGTTCAAATTACATCCTGGAACTTTGAACAGATCAAAAGAGAAGCATCAGATGTATGGGCTGATAATAGTCTGATGATGGCACAGCCGTCCATTAAACGTTCAATTTCCATACAAGGAGATAATTGGCGTAATAAACATGTGACATTTGTTTCTTTCGAGTCCTTTATCTTAAGTCACTACGATAAGGAACGAGTTAGAAAATAGCGATTGCATAACGCTTAATATCAAACACACTTAATATCTGACTGACAAGCCACGTGATTTTTACAACATGTTTCTTAAAGCTTACTGTACCATTAGCATTGCTAAAATAAACAAATGGTTACATTGGACTATATCCAAAGACACACAGACAAACCAGACTTATCAAATCTGTAAAAATAAGCGGTACATTCAACAACTGTGGAGCAGAGCTGATTATTTTCCCTAACTATTCAAACTTAACCTGTCCAACAGAAAACTAGTTTTAAGAAATCAGCGCTGAACAGACCCACTTAAGCGACATTTAACGAATAAAAACACATTTAGACCAAACCTCTGGTTTCAAATAGCATTCCTGTATGTGAACCAGCCGGATACAATGGCCAGTTTTCGTCGCACAGGTACAGAAACACCGTCACATTCCTTCACTGAAATCCAATGAGGTTTCTGTGTCTCTCGTCCCACTTCTGAACACAGACCCTCTTGTGCGTCAGACAAAACCAGCCCAGCCCTCCAGGCACTTAACACATGCTGTAGCTCCTGATAGTCACATAAGATCTTTGTGTGTGTGTGTCTGTGTGTCACAGTGTGTGTGTGTGTCGGTGTGTGTCTGTGTGTGTTTGTGTGTCAGTGTGTGTGTGTCATGGATCGTGACACTCACCTGGAGAGGAGGTCTGGATTCTGCGGTTCATCTCCTCTTTCTCCTTCTTCAGAAGCGAGTTCTCCTTCTCCAGCTCCTTCACCCTCTACAAAAAGGTCACACCTCCTTATTAGTCTCAGATTCAGATACACAGCTGTGTTCATCTAGAAAAAAGTCTCATTAGGTGGGCAACAGTCACCCCAAATGTATTTGGACATCATTGGAAACATCTACAATGTGCAACTTTCATTTTATTAAATAACTAAAAGCCGGACGCACTTAAATGCAATATGTTAAATAATTATAGCAATAAGTGCATCATTACTGATTATATATTTTGAAGTTATATAATGCATTAATGACACAATACAATTAAATGAATTATATTAAAGACATTTCAGTTATTCATTAAAAATGTTTTAAAAAATGTAAGTTAAATGATTTCCATGCATCACTTAATTATTTAGGGATGACAGCATTAGTTATGTAACGGCTAATCTCCAATAAAATGTTATTTTCCTTTTGTAATAAATGTTCACGTTCATTGTATAAAAAACAAAAAAATAATTTTGGTCTGTTTTCTTTTTGTTCTGCAACTTTTTGTTTGTTTTTGCACCACCCAGACAATTTAACTGTAAGCAGCACTGCCAAAAACTACAAAGAAAAGGTCTTACAAAATCTTTGTCAAACATCAGCTAGTTTTCTGCTGGTTCTCACCTTTTCCAGATCTTGCTTCTCGTTGCTGAAGTTCTGCTCTATCAGCTTCTTCTGGGTGTGGGCTTCCTGAAGCTCCTCCCTCAACCTCTCAAGCTCCTCCTGCAATGAGGTCACCTGCGGGGCCCCAGAGGTCTGGTGGCTGCGAAGGGTCTGCAGCTCTTTCTGCAGTTTGTTTACCTCTGTTTCCAGAGCTGTATTAGCAACAGCCAGCTGCTCATTCTGCGTCTTGTATTCTTTTGACTGCACAGAGAGGAAACGAGTCAATACAACGGTTTCAGTGACTCCCTCACACAACCTGAGATCTTCCTGTACCTTGTTGTCCATCTTCTTCTGCAACTGCACGATCTTATTCTCCATTCCGACGTTGAGTTTTTTGAAGTGTTCAGCTGAACGCGCCTCTATCTTCAGCTGTTTGAGTTGGCGCTTGGCACGTACGCGACGGTAGAAACACTGTATGACGATGGCGGCGTATCGGGCACGTAGATACTTCTTCCTTACCAACCAACCGCGAACGGTTTTCTGGATGATAATGGCCTTGTGGTGGAGCATGAACTGAAGAGATGGAAAAAGAAAAATTTTCTAAGTTAGGTTATTTTGTGCAATGCCCCAAAGATATGAAGAAGAGAGAAATGTGGAGCAGAGCTCAGCACCTCCTGATACAGGCGGCGTATGAACATGCCCCGGGCAAAGGCCTGGATGGTGACCACAGCACGACGGATTCTCAGATACTCTTTTCGAACCCGAACCATCCGGTACCGTTTCTGACATATGACAGCTGCTCGGGTGAGACGAAGCATCTCTGCATATCTGAAGGAGCGCGAGACAAAACAAGAAGTTCTTTTTGGCTTTTGTGAAGTTTGTTAGCATAACAGTTTGTGATATCATGTAACACTTTTCTTCACCTGCGTGCCAGGTAACCCCGGCCGTATCTCTGCAGGGTGATGGCAGATTTGCGGATCTTGCGATAGCGAATTCTCTGCAGCCATCCTCGAACCGTCTTCTGTATCTTAATGCAAGCATAGCGGAACTTATCTGCTCGGAGCTTTTCCAGATAAGCCACCTGACCAGCCCTGAAGAAAATCTTCGTCTTTCCAAACTGAAACTTATCTGGATCCTGAGGGACAAACAAATAGTACAAAGGGTGGAGTCACACTTAACAGTTTTAGTCAGGATAAATATCCTTGAATAATTCATAATAAATTTCAGGTTTCACTGCCCACATATACAAAATACTGATTGTTAACTGCAAGCATTTTAATGAAAGTACAGCTTTGATAAAACAAATTGAGATAACAGAAGTTAAATGATAAAATGTCTTACCTTGACCAAGGTCTCCAGAAGGTTTTTACAAACCTGCTTCTTATCCGCAATGGTCATGTCCTTTTTGGTCATGAGAACCCGGTATCTGCTGTAGAAATCTGGATACGTCCATCTGAAAACAAGCATGAAATCTGAGGACTTGAGGATGATAAAAATCACATTAAACCAGAATTTCAATCACAACATTGAGGGTTCTTTGATCAATTTTAAAAGTCATTGAAATGCTTTAGGAGTTATATTAATGATGACTTTGAGACAGAGAAAATGAAACAGCTTTTGACAGTAGATCATAAAAAATATGCTGATATTTCTGCTCTGATCTAAGTTCATAAAAAAATGAAAGATAAAAACTAAAAATCCCTTAATAGTTGAAAACAAGAGCGCGCAGACCTGGGACCCTGTAATATCCCAAATCTTGACTCAACTTAAACATTCCTGGGAATTTAAACTCTTTCCTTTACCTGGACGGATATCCAGCGGCACTGATGCGGATGGTCTCCAGAACTCCACATGCTCTTAGTTGCTGAACAGCCCTTCTGGAATCAAATCTAGAGAAGAACATCAACCAAGAGTGAAAAACTTGAAAAATCCCTAAGGAAGATCCTACACAAGGAACATTACATATTTGTCACCCCGCAGAAGGCTGGAATGATTTCTACAGGTTTGGGGTGTTTTCTAGACCTACCGAATCTTCTTCTTAAGCATAGAGCAAATTTCTCGTGAGAGAGGCATCGGGAGACTGCCGTCCTCTCAGGGACTCAAGGCTGTCTGACTCAGAGCTGGGACTATGTGTTCACAAGCTTAAGAGCATGTGACGGACCAAACTCTGTTAATTTAGCATCCCTGAAGGGCCCATTGTGCTGAAGAATTTGCAGAGAAGACAAACAGAACCAAACAAGAGCCTGACCTTATCGGAACTGCAAATTTTCCATATTAAATAAACAAAATGCACATTATAAAATGTATACCTCTATAAGCGCATTAAAAAGATATACAGCATGTGCTTGTATCTATTTGGAACTATGACACTTGGTCAATATCAAACCACGATCATGTGAACCATTTTAGCTTTATGGATAATTAATTAGTCAAAGCATCAACATGATTTTGGTCTAAAAATCTAGGGCTGATTTTATTTTATGTGACCTGATCTCCCACTTATCTGAGGAGCTTTGATGTTGCATGACATTGGAGAAAATTCTTAATGCAACTGAGGTCTGTTTAATAACTTCTCACAGCAGGTCAGATGTTTCTGTACCAGCATGACTCTAATGTTCTCAGGACACTTAAATTAATTTAGTTATATCTTTATTTAGAACCAAGACAGCCAGATAATCGCTGAAGGATGAATAATACCAGCTTCCTGCAGGACATACATGGAAGGACAACAACAAACACACACACACACAAACTTACACAAAGGCTTCCTTATAATCATTGGGCTTAATACAGCGCACATAATGAGGGGTGGTTGCGTTCAAGGTTTCCATCAGAAGATGTAGAGAGTTCCTGAACTGTGAAGAAGAGGAACCAGAGAGTTATCATCTTATAATAATGTTGATCTTTATAACAAAACTACAGTGGATTCAGTGGATCAAACATACTGATGTCTAAAACTTGTTTTTGTCTAGCGTTGTGCTAACCCTCACCTGAGTGCCCACAGTTTTCCTGTGTTCACGGTTGTGGCCCTTCAGCTGGGGTTTGGCGGGCCTGACATTGACCCTGGAGGTCTTACCGGAGGATTGGGGAGCGGAGACGTCTTTACCATCCTGGAACAGATCGGCCACCAACTGGAACTGTACAAAAAGATAATTTTCATTTACTTTCCATCATTTCCTGTCTCCTGTAAGGTTCACTGAAATCCTAACAAACATTATAAGTGTGATTGTCGAATGTTAAGAGGGCCCTAAAATGAGGAACAAAACATCAATAGGTGTCATTCAGACTGCTGTAAAATCAATTTCTAGTTACATTCCAAACGCATCACATCTTACATAAGAACCAAAGGATCTCTGCATGTTTTTTTACTCTAGACCAGGGTAAAATTTGCATTCATCTCCAGCAGCACTTCAAAGCATGTTTGGAAGCACAATAAAATCTGTTCCTGGAACATCTACTGCAAGGCAGGTACATGGTTTCAATGCATCGCTAATACGAGAATTCTGCCAAGATTCAGGAATCTACGACAGAATACTGATGACATCATTAAACCGCTGTCACTGGTAAGTCAGATAGGACAAGTCTGATAAACAGAGCTACTGAACTAACTGAATACAAATTAATGGTGGTACTTACAACAAATTTTGAAAATCTGTCTGTTAGCATTACTGGCTCAAAACTTGTTTGTTGCGAAAACTTTTCGCCTCTAAATGTCATGAGTCTCAATGTATGTATTTGCAGAAAATGTGTAGAAAAAAAGTGGAACAAGATCTAAAAGATGTTGCATTTTAACTCAAAACATTTAGAATGCAGCAGCTGATGTCTACAAACTTGCATCACAGATTCCTGAGAATTTTGTTGCTGGGAAACCTCAGGACAAAACACTAGGAGAGTCACTATTGACACAGACAATGCACATCCTATTTAACGGGCGCAATTAAAATGGATTTGTGTACAGTGTTGCATGACTGGTACTGTTGCAGCTACGTGTGGACAGGATCAGGACCAGTCAGAGACCAAAACATGAGGTAAAGTGTGAGGTTTGGTAGGACTAGATAGGACTATAGTAACATAAGATGTTTTTGGTTTGTTGATATGAACGAAACTTCCAGGCAAACCTGACTGAATCATAAAAAAAAATCAATAAATGTTCAGTGAATTTACTTTTTGAGAACATTTTCAATCTTCTCAAAAAACTCCAGCGCTCACCTTGCTGGCCTTGAGGATGTTGATCTGCTCCTCATAGACAGTGTCTCTGTTCTTCTCCAGGAAGCCATCACACTGATATTCAACCTGTCAGAGACAACGTGATGTTTTTGGTTACATAACAAAAGCGTGTTCTTCACAAGAAGAGATTTCGTAAGCAGTTTATTTTCAGTGTTGTAAAGGGGTCAAGCTGCGCGTTTAAACCAGAGTCATTTTAATACTGTTTCTGTCCTGTGTGAACAGCCCACCCGCCTCATCTAAACTGAACCCACCTTGTCTGCAAAGTGAACCACAATGAAGGAGCAGTTGGACATTCGGGGCTTCTCAAAATGTCCACTGCCCGAATGTTTGCTGTAGAGTTTCTGAGCCCAATTCAGATCCGTTCCTTTGGGCACCTGTTAGAGGCACGTCAGAGAAAAGCTGAACTGTAGAGGATTAAAAACATCAACTACTTTATTTGGGTTACCTGTGGCAGAAATAGAAAAGTTCCTGCTTTTGAAGCTGCTGTGATTCATACCGAAGAACTTCAAAGAACTTTAATGGCAGATTGGATGAAGTGAATAAATAATCTGTTCCTTCTCAGAGGTGTTTAAAACTAAATTAGCTGTTCTGCTCTGAGACCCGTTTAGACAACGTGCTTCTGGAAATCTGCTTTATCTTACTCTCAACAGCTGTTTTCTCCCTGGGAGAGACTCACCTTACACTCTTCATCCAGAAGGTCCAGGATTCCAAGCTTGGCTTCAATCAGGTCAATGCACGGCTGGTTATCATAGAAATCTATGAGTGTCCACGGGATCTGCTCCTTCATGTACTCCTCTTGCTCCAGTTTAAATACATGCTGAGGGATAAATGAGGAAGTTCTGACAGTGAGTGATTCTCATTGTGATGTGTCAGATGAACACATATTATATTAATTCTGTAACTGCATACAGTCTTGGCACATTAAATATGGCTCATTCCTGTTATGACGAACCTTTTGAACTCTTTTATAAAAAAATCAATAATGTTCTTTAATATAACACTTTAATAATCAATGCTGTAATTTAAAGTGTTATGTACTTACATTTACAAAAATGAAAATGTTTACATAAATCTAAGTAGCGAGGCTATTAAAATGTATACGTTCCCATTATCGAGATTGCTATATAAGTAAATATTTCGGTAACCCTTTACAATAAGGTTCCAGTATAGTTTTCTAGTATAATCAAATTCATTAACATGAACTAATAACGAACAACATTTTTCAGCATCTTAGTTTTAATTCCAACATTTGCTAATACATTTTTAAAATCAAACGTTGTATTTGTTAACATTAGTTAATGCACCCTTTACTAACGAATACCAAACAATAAACGTTGTACTATACGTACAACATTACTGTACATACTAACATTAACAAGGATTAATAAATGCTGTACAAATATATTGTTGGTACATTAGCTATTGCATTAACTTGTTAACAAATGGAATCCTAGTGTAAAGTGTTACCAATAGTTCAGTGTTTAAATAATGTGAGATTAATATATTAAGACATATATTATGATGGGGACATAAAAATGTACTGAAAAACAAGAATAATCCAGACGTCTTTCCCTACTGACCGAGTTAAACTGTTGCTGAAGTTTCTCGTTGGCATAGTTAATACAGAACTGCTCAAAGCTGTTGATCTCAAACGTCTCAAACCTGTTGAGAGATTAAGACTGTGAGTGTTTCAAAACCCTCCAGATTGCCCTCAAAACAAACCAAACTCTTCCAGAGTCTCTCTCTGCTTATTTCCTCTAGTGCTAATCAATACGTTTTCCCTCTGTAAGGAAATAATCACTCTCACTGTGAGAACGGTTCTTACAGGCAAGCGCTGACTCTGACGTTTTCTGCTGAGGTAAATTACAAACGCACATGTCAGGAAAGCTAAGAGATGGTTTCTCTGCCCCACAGAGACTTCATACTGTCCATATACAGCACAAACGCTAGCCCTTCCAATACGCCAATAATAGGTTACAGATAGCTCTGCTATATCAAGTAAGATGGACTAACCTGGGCAACCCAGGTTTGTAAATCTCTACTAGTAGGTTAAAACCCAAGCATTACCCGTAAATATCCAACACCCCAATGAAGGAGTGCTGCTTGGTGGACGTGTGCAGGGACTTGTTGATGTGCTCCACGATCCAGTCAAACAGGTGGGCGTAGATGTGTTTTGCCAGGGCGTCCCGGGCGTTAACTGCCTGGGCGTGTTGCATGTTCTTCACGTAGGTCTCGGAGGTGGTCACCAGCTTTCTGCGGCACAGCCAGTGCTCCATCTGCTCCTGCTCTATACCCAGCAGCCGGCAGAAATGCTGCAGGTGAGAGTCGCCCTTCTGCAGGACCAGAAATGGACAATCGAATCCGTCAATGTAATGCATAGATAATGCGTTTGATATCTGGTATCTGTAACTATCAGTAAATGAGTGTCAAATGCTCATGTAATTGCTAAAGAAAAATGAGACCATTCCATTTTTAAATGGGTCAATAATTATTCCCTAAGTCAGAATGAAACTGACATGTTACTAGTCTAGGGAAAATGGTACCATGCTTATAAGATTGTTGTTGTTCTTTTTCAGTTGGTGCACTGTTTCTATTGTTCCTTCAATTGTACGTCGCTTTGG
>JBAJNP010004109.1:0-35233 GCA_036877545.1 Yasuhikotakia modesta | reverse complement strand
AAAATAGCAGTCAATCAGATCAGGGTCAGAAGAATTCAAGCGTTCTCGTCTGATTTTAGCTGAAGATTCACATGGAGCTCTGCAGTACATCAAAGACCGTTAAGATCATCAAATTATCTTTAAATACAGCTACAGCCATAAAGTGATGTCGGACTAATGAGCAGAGAGTGAGCCATCAGCCACTCCGCAGGTTCTTGTGAGAAGCCCCCCCGAGTGCTTGATGGAGGAGAGGACGTATAACTCGGCTGCGAGTGTCACAGCGTGTCGCATGTCCGACACGTCGCATCACTCCGGGCAGATTTGTCAGAGTGAAAGAGAGGCAGAGACAGGATTCCGTCAGGCCTGTTCGTCTGCATCACACGCTCAAACTGTTCAGCCATCATTTGCCTCATGCTTTGTCTCATCAGTTTAATGTTGTTTTTAGTTCATTTAAACAAGGAGACAAACAAACAGTTGCACACTCACAGATATAATTCATTCTTTAATGTATGCGCATACACACGCTTGAAACCAGCACAGATTTATGCACAATTCTGGCACCGGTTGAAAAAACGAAAGTCACTAGTCACTAATTAAGACTGTTAGTTACTAGCAGTTGTTTAGCGCTAACTAACCTTATATTTAAAATTCTAACTGGACCATTAACAAACTTAAAACGTTTACGATCAGTCTTGAACACAAAAAGTGACTAGTCCAAAATAAGTCCAAGCTGCTTTTGCAAGTAGCCACAGATCAAAACAAGACAGAAAAATTTTAAGCTGCAATCTGTAACTTGAAAATGTACAAAAATCAGTTTTTGAGCAAGTACCTGACAGATCATCAGTGTTTAATCCCCTAACCTCAGTTCCCAATGTTAAGTTTATAATAATGATTCAGAATTTGAGCTGCCAGGTTCAATTTCACAAGAAATGTCAGCTTGTCCTTATTTGACCTACATCATTTAAACTACATACAGTAACCTGCGATTTTATGTTTCAAACAGAGGTGGCAGTAGAGAGGAGAAATTATGGATTGCAGCTGTGTGTTCACAACTCTAGTGAACGTGGCGGAAATTTTCAGCGCACATAAGCAGTAATGCTTGTGCGCATGAGAGCCAATGGAGTCGAGCATTAGGGAGCTATGAGGCCTTTGAGCCGAAAAGATTTTAAATCATAATCCAAATACTGGGAGTTACTGACTCATGTCATAGGGAACGGCAGTTAGAGGAGCAGCGAGAACATAGATCTTGTGAAGTGTGAAATGTGCTTAGCACAAAAACCAGGAACAACAGCAGTCTGGTGCCTCAAATAGAGACAACCTCCTATCTGAGGAAATAATGCACATATATTGGTCACACGAGGGTGTGCTGGCAGAGACTGAGAGAGGATGAGAACAGAGCCCATCAAATCAAAACTGGGAGTTCAAAAGAGAAAAAAACTCGGTGGAGGATAGAAAACGGAAGCATGGAAAAATGCCCTCTAAACGGCTTGACAGGACGACGGATCAAAATATGTCGTGTGTACATCTGTTGTGCATCAGTTTTCAGTCTAATCTGTAGTTTAAAAGAAGTGAAAATCTGTTTAAAAGAAGTAAAAATCTGACAATAAAAATGTTATAATGAGAATAATAATAATAATGATAAATATTATAATTATAATAAAATAATGAGAAAATTTGGCAATAACAAAATAAAGTCAGATTCCACAGACCAACAATAGCCTTACATTACGTTACATGCTACTGTGGTACAGTAACATATCAAATGTAATGCCATGCTGCTCTGATATATTACAGTAAAAATGACATTGTATTCATGCAAAACAAACGTCTCAGCACATTTAACAGCCCCAGAAATAAGGTGGAAAGGAACTTGTTTTAAATCATTTGATCATTTCTGCAAATCTCTACACAGGAAACAGACACTGAATGAAGGAGCAAAAATAAAAGAGGACAGTGAAGCACAGGAGGTGGAGAAATGCTTTTATATAAAGCATAAAAGAGAAAAAAATAAAAGGGGTTAAAAGAAAATTAATCTCAATTCTGAGAATCCAGAAAAACCAGCAGCTAATGAGTTCACAGAGGCTCACAATTTATCCATTAACATTTTTCAACTTTTCTTTTACTCTTAAATATAGAAAATATAAAAGACGAAGGTCAAAGTGTGGATTTAAAGTGGGTGAAACATCCTGGGGGGCGTGAGAACATCGTATCTGGATTAAAAGGAACAAAGTGAGTGAGAACAATCAAATTTTCTTAATGTTTTTCCTCAGGATTTAGACAGTCTACGGCTGCTGGGAGGATCTCAGGACCAGGAGAAAGGCAGAGATTTACTCCTCCTGGTGTTGATCCAAACCCAATGATTGACTTTTTTCTGTGGAAGATAAATTAAGATCATGAGGCTTAACCTCAGTGACCTTCGTTGTATAGACAATATGGATGAAAAGGTCATATAGGTTTGAAACAACATGAGGATGAGTAAATAGTGACAGATTTGACATTTTGAATTAACTATTTTTTGGGGCAACCCACTACAATGGCTGTCTTTATGTTTTTGGCTTTATCAGAGCAGTAAACCTTGGTGCAAACATTAATTAAAAGACACACAAAAAGCTAGTAGCACTTGGTAGCACCAAGTTTCCTTGTATTGGTGCTAACAATACAAATATGGCCGTAAGAGCTTGTGGCTGTCTCAGATAAAAGCACGCAAGATGGTGCTTGTTGAGTAAAAACATGTTTTTTTTTACTCAAAACATGTTGAGTAAAAAAAACTCTTCCTGGAAAACCCTGAAAATGAACAAGGCCTGTATTTATTACAGTCACATGTTTAAGCCTCTGGGTTTCAGAAAAATAATGCTAATTATCTAAACAAACGCGATACAGGAATTCAGAACTCCAGCTTCTGATAATGACCCTCAAAAACCCGCTTGGCCCACGACCACATCAGCCTTTATGAGTCTGAACACATAAATAAAAGATAACAAAAGCTGCACACACAAAAATATTCTTCCCTGTTTAACACTTGCACTGCAGATCTATCAGAAAAGCAGATCTCTCCTGATGCAATGAGGTTATCATCACATGCACAAACAGAGACTTTATGATATTAAGGCAGTACAGCAGCGGGATTGTGGAATGCCTTTTAATGCGATACAAAAAATTATAAATGCCTGATTCCTTAGTTGATTTGTCCTGGTGAAGATGGACGTTGTGAGCAAACAGCCCCGGGCTACAACCATACAGCCTGCTGAACAATCAATGCAACACTTAACTTCAAAAACAGCAACGGGTCCGTGTAGCCAATGCTAATCAGCTAGCGAGAGTAAATACAGCATGAATAAATACAGCAATCCGTCCAGAGCGGAAATTTATCACGGTTTTAAATGCAGGCCGATCTTATTTCAGACTGTACCAATGCGCTCTGTTTAGACACACTCTGACAAATCTCATTACTCACGCACACACGCTCCAATAACAGATCTGAATTAACCGGCTTAGAAATTTGTCAACATGTCAGTAAAAAATAAATACAAATCTGACAACATTGGAGTGAGCGTGAGAGATGTACTCTGCACTCAAGCTATGCTTTAAAAACCTTATATATAAATATATATTATACCTTATATATATTCTTTAATAAAAAAAAATACAAAAAATGCATATGATCAAAAGATCATATTTGTGCATTACACATTACAGTGTAAACACAGCTATATTAAACACCAGCATCCGAAATGTCAAATCTATTATTTACTGACGTTTACATATTTACTGACATATTTACATATCAATCCTTCAATAAAAACAAACACGCATACTGTACAAAGACAGACCCAGCGTATGAGATGCTTACAGCAGACCACTGAACACAGGGGACAGTCTGACACACTCTTGTCATCCATTTCTCTGCAGCTAGCCGCCATGATCATCTACACGGCCCGCTGACTGACAGGGGTCAATCTCACAGGTCACAGAACATCCACACAGACCCAGAGACGCATCACACACACACCTGTGCGATTTCTCAAGCACACCTTCACAGCGTCACACGCACAGAAGCCAGAGTTCACACTTCACCACGGAGCCATAACACTTGACAGCGCTCGGCTGAGAAAAGTGATTGCCAAACAAACACTCAGCCCCTTTAAAACAACATTTAAGTGTGAACATCATTTCTCTGGTGATGTTTTAGATTATAAAACTGATGAAAACGACACTCACAGGAGATACAACAGCTACAACGCTTTAAATTATGAAATTCATGCGTCTGCTCCTTTTGTTGTGCTGTGTAGCTCCTCCCACAGTGAAATCTTATTGGTCAATTTGTATAATTTCAGATTCACTAATAAACAATGTTAAGATTTTAATTGATTATTATAAATAAAAACATGATTATGCTGCTGATTTTTATTATTACTGTCATGGGGTGCTGGGTGGGCTGTAAAATTTGGCAGTAGCACACAAGCGAAAGTTGGTCTCTCTATGCCTGTAGGTTAAGGTAGGTTAAGCTATCTTCTTAGCATATTCTCTGTAATGTATTGTGACAGTTTAATACATATCGCCCAGCTTTACAGCGTGGGCTGTTTTATAGCGCAAGAGACACGATTAATCATAGACGTAAAAATAAATGTTGTGGTGGTTCATTGTGACACGTCTCAAAAAATAACACACAGTCCTTCACTGTTCCTCTTAAAGTCTCCATCTTATTTAAACAATTCCATTTGCACCTCCTTCATGCCAAAGTCTCATATATTCAGCATAGTGCAGTAAGAAAGAAAATAAAAAGTATAAAATAAGAATATAAAAATATAATGAAATAATATAATTCAGTGGTACGGCATTACTGACCATTATTTAAAATATTGGTGGGTGTGTAAATCGATGTGGTTTATTTTAATGACTAATATATAAACTTTTACAATAAAATCTCCCTGTGGGTAAACATTCGTTTACAATCGCCTGGGAGTCGTAAACGTCGAAAGCATCAGTTTTTACATCGCTGATACTGGCAAAAGCAGCAACATAAATACAAGTTCATGCAACCAGAGACACAACTAAGCCAAGACTAGCCGCTGTATAATATTAATAACAGCCAACAAAAGTAATAAAGTATCTGGCATCCCTTCTACAGCAACATCTGGACTGAAATTGTGGTTGTGTGTCGTGTGGCAAAGTTGGGGGGCGGTGAGACTCGTTAAAAATGAATATGAAATGTGTCTCATGAAATATAGATGTGCGTTACTGATTACATTATACATTGACAACAATCTAATCTCAACACACTCTTAACTTCTCACTTGTGCTTGTAGGACAGCAAAACAGCTCTCTCTCTCTCTCTCTCTGTCTCTCTCTCTGTCTCTCTCTGTCTCTCTCTGTGTCTCTCTCTGTGTCTCTCTCTGTGTCTCTCTCTGTGTCTCTCTCTGTGTCTCTCTCTGTGTCTCTCTCTGTGTCTCTCTCTGTGTCTCTCTCTGTGTCTCTCTCTGTGTCTCTCTCTGTGTCTCTCTCTGTGTCTCTCGCTCTCACACACACACACACACACACACAATGTAAATGAGTTTTAGAACTACGTAGATTAAGCACAGAATACACAATGCTGATTTAACAGCTAATTCTGCTTCATACCACATCAAAACACTCATAGCACCCAATTTGGAGATGCAAAACAGGGTCCCTATCTTCTCCATTCTCAATTGATTTCAGATGGGAATGAAAAAAGTCTCTTCAGTGATTCAAGGCATGACTGTGCATTTCTAAATCTCAGATTCACCTGAATACTGAGACTCAAGAGAGAATACGATGTTCACACCTCTAATGGAGAATGGCCTGTTTTAATCATGCCGAACAAATGTTAGAGAAGACTTCAGTCCACACACACAGCACACACAATTGATCAATAAAGCATCAGGCCACGACCCACATGTGCCCAACCTGCACATTTACATCTTTAATCTCCACAAGCATTTAAGGGGTTCGTCTTGTCTTGCCAAGCAGGACCTAATGCTAAAATCAACAGTGTTTGTTTGTCCTGGAACAACACAACTGTTAAACACTCAGCTAACAATTTTAGGTTGTGAGGGTGTTTACATTAGCAAAAACATTAAAAATGTATTAATATTTTGTAAGGAAATTTGGACGTTAAAAACATCCAGTTTTTTTAGACAGTGTATTATCATTATCGCTTGTTTAATTTAATTTAATTTAGTTTAATTTAATTTAATTTAAGATGAACGTTCTGAATATGTTGTTCCAGCCTCAGTAGAGTAGCCTTTCAGTTTAGACCTGGGCTTGTAACTAAAAGGTTGTAGGTTTGAACTACCAACTTGAGTAAACCGCTTATCCTCAGGTTCCTCCAGACTGTCTCTGTGATATGTAAGAAAAACTGCAAGTCGCTTTGGATATGTCTGAATGCTGAGGGAGGGCAAAGTATAGCCATTTTGAGTTGTGCCAACATATTGCTGAAAAGGCAAAATCTTAAGCTATTTAGCGGACACAACTCGCTCGAACTGGCTGGTGCGGGTACACTTGCAAGCTGACAAGCACATATGGGTGCCAGTTTTCATCATGCTGATCGGAAAGGCCTGTTATTTTGTCCCTCTCTCTGCAAACAGCGTGTTAGTGGGCTAACATTAGCAATCACGGCTTGCTAGTTCTTAGCGGTTTGAAGGACAGATGTGTCCACACCGTTCAATCACAACAGCCATCACGTCCACTGCAACAGAAAGCCACAAATTAGCATTTGCACATTATTTAATAAAACAAGCACCCCCAAGTGTATTCTGAGCAAGTTCATGACTGTGTTAGCATGCATCTCTTGAGCACACATCCATAATTGTGAGGCACCTATAATTCACACCAGAAGATGGACTTAAAGAGTCACAGAAAGAGAGAAAAAGAAGAGAGGAACATGTCAAAAGGTGTAGAACCCAGATGCTGAGGAGCCGAACCCATCAGATTATTACAAAGGGAGGGAATAAGCGACACTCACCTCGGGCATCAAAAAACTCATCATCCGAGCTGTCAACAGATTCCTGGGCGATGTTCTGCATGCGCCAGTGAGACGCGCTGTGCTTGCGGAGGGTCGCTGCGGGGAGAAGACGAAAGAAATGCGATCAAACCAAAGGTCACGAGAGCTGCACGCAATTACTGAACGCTGCATGACTAATGAGTCAGACATGCGTGAAGAAAGCATTATTCAATATTACAACATAGAAGACGGCCAATGTAACGGTGGACAATTCATTGAAAACATGTTTTACATTAAGAATTTGTAACCTGGAAATCAGGGTCAGGGTATCAGAATGATACTGTAGTTACACTTGAGTGTGTTTACAGTTGGTGCTCCATAATACAATTCAATACAATAAAATAACTTCAGTAGCCAACAAGCTTTAAAGATATAATGCACACCGATAGTCTCTCTACTGCCATCTCTGTTTAAAACACAAAATTGCAGGTTACTTAAGGAATTATATTTTTGTGGATGACTTAAGTTTATATTCTAAACAACAGCTGTTAAATAACAACTTTTGTTGATCTAAACAATAAGCTACAAACATTTACAGAACCTGGACATGTACTTAACAAGAATCATATGTCATGTACTTGCTAAAAAATGTTTTTATTCATTTTAACTGGAGAAAATTATGAATTGCAGCACTCAAAAATCCTATGTTTACATTTATGCATTTGGCAGATGTTTTTATTCCCTGGGAATCGAACTCATGACCCTAGCATTGTTAGCAACATGTTCTACCAGTCGAGATAAATAACAAGCATAATTCCCACACTTCCACTTCTGTAATTTGTTTGTTTTGACAGCATGCTGCCGATGAAAAACACCTTGAGGGGTTTCCTGTCTGATCTCCACGTACTTTGACTCAAAATGTATTGCTAGGAAACTAAACAGACACAAATTCTTCATTTCACAAATTCCCATCAGCCGATTACCACAGCCACTGTATATTTCCCAACTCATTAGCCCAGATGGCATAAAATCTTTATTACCAAATTATTTCCGACCGTTGATGTGTGCATGTAGAGCAGTCAAAATAATCTGCCACTGCGTTTTGAGGAGTGTCTGAAAGACATGTTCCAATGATCTTCGAGGCCCTGTGCTGTTCAAATCTAAAGTTAATAACTTTCTAATCCAATGACAAATAGCAGCAATAACGCGAATTACAAATCAGCGCAAGTCAAACAAAAGTTATCCGCTCCCAATCATATTAAGTGCTTCATGATTGAATAATTATGGATCTGCATCACTGTGACTGAACATATAGCGAGAGGGATTTCTGACACTATAGCTAAGCCAATTGCGTCTTTACTCAAAGCATTAAATCACTTTTCTATTATAAGCAACAAACAGCCATGGCATCATCCAACCAGGCTTAGCAAACATACAAAAGCGTTTATGGCTTAAACAACAAACAAGCGCTGAACCGAACGCATTTTAAACGCAACAAAAAAAACAAACTGCAACCATTTACAGAATTAAATTTAGATCTTTCCACAAACAAATAAACTAAGATCCATCCTAAGCTTTTATTTCCCCCCTTCCTGCAGACTTGAGCCCAAAACGCCACACAGTCCCGCTCATCCCACTGAAACAATGAGGTCTCACCTTTCATTACCAGGTCTCAGTGCGGCTCCAGTGTTTTCGTTCCCCCCTCTGGCTCTCTGGCTGCATCACCATCATGTTGGATTTAATGAGCTTTTCATCTCTCCCACAATGCCAGCAGGTCAGAAGTTGACACTATTAATGTCCCCCATGGAGATGAGGATCTCAACCTTCTGAGTTTTCTATTAAAATCACAACGTGTCTGACAGCCCCATCAACAGCAATCCGCTTTCGCTCCCGAGGCTTTTTTCCGGACCTGACCGAGACCACGGCACCTTCCAAGCATTGCCAAACAATGTCTGCAGATAAGTCACCACAGAATTACAAGCAACCATAAGACATCACAGCGAATTACATGGTCGGTACAGTTTAAATGTTGAGGAACAGAACATTACTTGTCTTCAAAGATATTTTTCGGGACGGGAACAAGAAGCGGGTCAGAATCGAACCACAGGACCCCAAAAGCAAAACTAGCTCAACATGTTGTGAGACCTCATACTGATATGTCTGTGTATACACACACACACACACACACACACACACACACACACACACAGGAAATGTTTACAAGGGGCCAACCTACAGATAAATAAAATCATCTAATAAAACGTTTATCCACCTACAAAAATGTATCATCTCAGAAAGGCTAATTCAAATAACTTAACCTTGTATTACTAAATAATTCATTAAACGCTTACAGAAAGTTTTCTTGGCCTGTAAATAAAAGTGTTTTATATTGTATATATAGTGTCATATATTTATAAACATCTCAGAGAAGGAAACTGAACGGAACGACACATACGGCAGCCGTTTTAAGATCCACTTACACATCATAATGGCATAAATACTGAAAACAGGTTTATCAGCTCAATCAATTATCTTGCATAAGTGACGGTGATCAAATACAATAACACATTCAGAATTACAGTACAGTAAGTACTCAGACGGAGATTAAATGCTTTTCCCTTTGGGATGCAGAAGGCCAGAGGGTCTGTGTCATTAATGCAGTCTAAACACTGAGAAATGGCTTTTAAAGCTGCAGGTAAATAGATTTACACAGAAGATAAAGAGGTGATGTAGATTAGCCTGAATGTGGGAGTCCAGCGAGGCCTGTCTTCGGCAGGGGACCCATATCAGCTAAAGTATGTCTAATTGAGTCTATTCAGCACTCCTCGTTTCCACATATCTCACCACAATCTTCCATAATTCACCCTGGAATGGAGACAGAGGGTGGGGAAATGTTTCCATTTTGGACGAGGAGTCTAACACAGACGCTGCGAACGTCTTCAACGACAGCAGAGGTGGTCCTGGTAACACAAGCTATAATCAAAGCATTATTATACATCATGCCAAACCCATCCGAGATGGATTGTATTATAGTTGCCATTTTTGAAAGGCAATCTGGCAACCCGTGCAGGTGAAGCCACTGCGCTAAAACAGAAACGCTTTAAATAAGCTTGTGCGAGATTTACCTCAGCCGCGAAATTGGTGCCGTCTCAAGAACGATACGTTTTTGGAAAAACCAACACACTTCCTGTCGTTTCTTAAAAGCACAAATCACTTGGCCGACTTCCTCAATGTCAGAAAAACACGTGTGCTACTTTTCTGTTTAATTGCTTCATCTACTAAAGAGGGATTAAGTGAAATTTAATGCACGCTGAAAGGAAAGTGGTCATTTAAAAAGCACTCCATGCTGTCTCTAATGAAGTTCTTGAGGTTTTCTACTAAAATCTCTTAAAAAAAACCTTGTGCTTTCATTCTGCCAGAAACAAACTTTATGCAAGTCT
This sequence comes from Yasuhikotakia modesta, assembly GCA_036877545.1. NCBI lineage: Eukaryota > Metazoa > Chordata > Actinopteri > Cypriniformes > Botiidae > Yasuhikotakia > Yasuhikotakia modesta. The sequence continues at coordinate 24,853 of JBAJNP010004109.1, read as the reverse complement.
GCACACTAGAGCTGTTACATCACCACCAGGCTATACTATAATGACTGGGCAACTAACTAACAATACTAACCCACAGTGCACCCTATAAAGTGCACACTAACACAGACTTCAGGAGAGATTTGAACATGCACCATAACCTGTGAACATCTCTGTGTCTGGTTTTTAGATTGAGTTCAGGGTGATTTAACCTGTTATGATTGGTGTGTGAGGGACTGTGATTAGGGTCAATATGGAGGTGTGATATGTCCACTCTCCCAGGATCCATATAGGGAACATTCTCAGAAGGTTGGCTATTGTTCTCTAAATGTTCTCCCCCAAGTTATCCAAGCGTTCCTATATTTACATTTGTAGAATGTTTTTTAATGTTGTATATAACATAAATGTGATTCTTAAGTGGTTAGTAAAACTTAAAAAAGTTAACTAAAAGTTGAACAATTGAAAATTTAATTAAAATTAAATACTTTTATAAATTGTATTAAAAAATATTCTTATCACAGAGCAATAATGTTAACAAACTTAAAAAAATGGCTGTTTTTTCTCTTCCAAGAACATTCAATGACATTTAACATTTTTGTTGCTTAATGAAAACGTTAGAAAAACGTTAGGGTTCTTACAACCTAACAGGGGAGGCAGCACACTGCAAAAATGACATTTTCTCTTACAGCTAACAGACAGACCGACTCTTAATCAAAAACACAATCTCTTCTCCTCCTGCATTCTCACTGTTCTCCGGCTGTAATCTCTCTATCTCTGCACTCTCTCACTTCATCGTTCCGTCCTAAATTTCATCCCCGTTCCCCTCTTCAGCCTCATCCTGTCATCCACACGCTCAAGAATCTTGACTCATTTGCTCATCAGCTTCAATGTGAAATCCACCCTAGAGAAAAGTGCAGAGATAAAGGCCATTATGACATAAGGAGGCTCCCATTGGCTCACTGTGCCTCTGGCTTTAAGGTTGTGCGTGTCTTTAAGAGGGAGGGGCAGCCAATAAAAGCACACTTGCTGGAATAACATGATTCTGTGAATATTGTTAGTCTAGACATCTGATTGGTGGAGGTTGTTAAAGACCACTCCCCTATAAATTTTAAAGAGCAAACCGCTTTCAATTAGTGCTGGAAACGGATCATTTTACAACAGCTTCTATTTCATCCAATCAGAATTCAGTTTTTTATTTATAATTAATATCATAATAGTAATAATAGTAAACAGTATTTTAATTTATTTATTTAAAAAAAGGTTTGTTAGCACAATATGTTTCTCTAGGCAACAAATGTTATTAAAATAACAAAAACAGTATTGTGTAACTGAACATTATTTAAACGTTTTCTTAGTTCTGTAACATTTTTTAAACCGAAAGAATAATATTTTTAATATAAAACATCACTGCAAGAATATTTGTATAACCCTGACATAACTTTCAGAGAGCGTTTGCCAGCGTTCCGAGAACGTTCCCTGTCAGCCGTGATGACAAAAGCAGAAGGTGAGTTATGAAAGCGCTGTCTAGATCTGATACTGTCACCAATGACAAATCTCCTTCACACTCCAACACTCAAACCCTGGACCCAGGACCACCTTTCCAGAGAAAACAGTCAGCCTCCAATTTGTAATTGCACTAAATTACTCCTCTCGAGGAATTTGTCTCTCAGGATGCATTAGCAAAAAATGCATGCGTGCATGTAATCCAGCAGCATATGTGGCGTGCGGTTAGTAAACACCTCAGTTTGGCAGCTTGACGCGTCACGCCGCATGCGCTGCGAAACAGCACATATGCCTCAATTGCATAAAATACTGTGATAAATAACTTTGTATTACAGAGCAGAACTGTGATAATGCCACCATAATACAACAAACCCAGACTCTGATGTTGCCAGATAATACAATTACTGATCAGTATAATTATCACTGTGAAAATAACACTAGATTTAAAGCTTTTTGTATTTTTTATGTTTAGTTTGCAACACAAACGGTACTAATCAGCCTATAATAAAATAATGCCAAAATAACATCCTTGTAAAACATAAAATAACATTCAGATTCAAGCTGAAAATCTCTATCATCAAATGCACAGACAACACTGCAACGCTGGCTGTCAATGATATATTATATTGCGCCGTTATGCTGCAAGTGCAGAGGTGAGTGTAAAGTCACTGCAGCGGAGAAAATACGGTGGGCGAATCTCATGCGGGGTCGCAGCATCAAGAGGGGACTGAGAGTAAATCTGCAGTGTAGGAACAGAGCCACTTGTCTGTCTGTCCTCACTTATATCAAAGCGCAACTCAATTAAGCAATGCTGCAAAATGCATCAGTAAAGCTCAGATGGATGTTGACTGTGCCTTTACATCACACAGGAAATGCAGAAACTAAATCTGTTATAGGTCTTCCTGTAGCTCAACTGGTAGAGCGTTGCGTTAGCAGCGCAAAGGTTGTGGGTTCGTTCCCAGAGAATAAAAGTACTGATGAAAAATGTATACGTGGAATTTGCTGTAAGCCGCTTTGGATAAAAGCGTCTGCCAAATGAATACATGTAAATGTTCTGCTGAAGCTCCAGTCAGGAACTTCCGTTCAAACAGAACATTGCAGCTTGTTATGTGTTTATTTCTTTATGTATGTTAAAGTCAAATGAAGTCAAACTGACATTTCACAAGAAATTAAACCTGACAGTCAAATTATAAATTGTAAAACTACTGTTGTGGATCAGGAAAGAGACTTCAAAACTGATCTGTTACGTACTTGATCGATAACTGTTTTTTGCTTTATTTAACAAAGAAGTAACGGATTGCAGCTTTAACAAGACTCATAAGCTCAGATCAGTTCTATAATCTCATCTCTAATAGGTTAAGGTTGTTCCAGAGCTCACATCTGCACACATTTCTGAAGAGAGTATTTCTGCAGCATCTCTGAGGAAATCAAAGCCCTTTTGTCCAGTATGATCAACCATAACTGATGCTGTTAGCATCATGTCATTGGTTCCATGCTATTAAAGGTGAAGTGTATCATTTTCTCCAAGTTAAAATACTTAATATGCATCAACTGTAAAAATGTCAAAATATTAATTTGTTTCAGCATCCCAACCCCAGATAACCTGAAACGTTCTCAAAATGTTGAGAAATTGTTAGCTGGAACCATCCAGGCACAAAGATTGTCTCAATTAATGACAATGACAGAAGACAGTCTATTAGTMAATTTTTTGCAAATAAAAAACATATCAGCCTTATATTTATTCAGAGTCACATGTACTCAAAACATTACATGCTAAAAAAAGAAGCTTGTATAATTAGACAGGATACCATCTTGAGATGCCTTCAAAAATGACTATTTGTAATTGTTGACAGGCAGTTTCAAAAACACAATGTTTGTGATGGGATGTGTGACGCAACAACCAGAGAGATGTGTACAGCTGTATCGACTGTGTATCTTCCTGTAAAAAACATATAGCTACAGCGCGCACACACACACACACACACACACACACACAGTTATCTCACATACTTACTGCATCAAACCAATCAAAGGGAAGAATCATCTGTAAACACAGACAAGAGCCAAACTGCAGTATTACAGCCGGTCATGAAAGGCTGTCATTCTCTCTCTCTCTCTTTCTCTCTCTTTCTCTCTCTCTCTCTCTCCCTCTCTCTCGCTCTCTCACAGGACCGCAGGGTAGCAGCGAGTCTGTCGCTGCCTCTCGTGCGTGGCTATTTTTAGCACAGCGCTTCAAATCACTGTGCAAGTTTGCTCGAACACAATCATTATGAGGAGAATCTGATAGCTGCTCTGAATTGTTCCATTTGTAACGGAGTGTCAGGTACATTCTCAGGATTTTATGAACACCTAAAGGCTAAAAGCATGAGCACGACAGCATTATCAATGTCTTGTTTCTCTCTGGAGAGTTAGTGAGAACACTAGCAACATCTTTAATTGGTTGAAATATAGGCATGAGATGGATATCAGGCAGGGTTGAGGTTTCCATCTCACGGTGAGGTTCAAATACGCCGGTGTTTTACTCACGGACCCACCCAACAGAAACGTGTCGTCACTTGCTACAGTTTCACATTCCAAACGTTCGATAAACACGATGTTGCAACTACAAAAATAATCCCACTTCTCCCTGGGACAAAATGAATCTACAAAACATCCTCAGATTTTAGTAATTACAATTATTAATTTGTTATTAGACAAGGTGTGAAACATCCATGAAACCTGAGGGACAATGTTCTGTAGTCTAGAACCCCAACCATGTTCCAAGACACAGTCAAATCAAATCAAACACACCTAATTTAACTCATCAGTTTGTAAAGCACTTTAAGAAATAGGTGTGTCAGATCAGAGGTGCGTTCTAAAGGGGAATCAGTTGGGAACCATTTATGAGATTAGCGTGATGCTGGTGTGATATTAACATGCAACGAGGTTCCGAGGAGAACCGTGTCGAGTGCATCAGTTTAATCAAGTCAATAAAACAACTATAGATTAGTGTCTCCCTGATCTCATCATGATCATCGAATCCTGACAACCAGAAATAAATGTGAAAATAAGTGTGGATCGTCTCTCTTTTTTAATGTCTTATTTAATAACACATTCTCCCATCTGCATAGCCTAAGCAAAACAGCCTTGATGTTAAAATGTAAAGTCAGGCTACAGTATAATCATTTGCAAAGTCTCGCGGCACGACTCGCCTGAGCGTGGGTGTCGCGAGCGCTAAATTACAAGGTTTGCGGATAAAAATAGAATTTCATTTTCTCCATAACAAAAATAAATGGAATAACAAAAAACAAAGTAGGTAAATACGACGCTGTTTGCCAAGAGCTAATGCGCGATCATCCGAGTCTTTCCTTTTGACAGCCACAGATACAGAGAGAGCTATTGACTAAAATGCCATTACACTGACACAGTGTCACCACGGCTTCAATCAAATCCACATACAAACAGATCAGCGGAAACAAAACAACAGGAAAAACAAAAGACATAAACGCAGTTCTCATTTGAACGTACATCCAGGTGCTCCACCAAAAAACACCCCGCTGAGGTGACGCTAATTGGTTTGGCAAAAACAAGAAAACTGCAATTCAATCTTGCAACTGTGAAAAACACAATCAGTATTTTCTGTTTCTATCTTCCTAAGCCTAGAATAAAGACGAGCTTCTTGAGAACTGAGAACTGAAAACACACAAACGCTGCTCACTTATCTGCCACTAAAAGGTCACTTCCTGAGTGGGCAACACTAAATAACCACACACTCACAACTGCACACGTCGCACGCAACAGTACAGCTACTTTCATACAAATAATGCAAGCATCTCATGAAACAATTCCCTTCACATTTAAAGGTGAATTTTGAATTATTCGTCTGAGAGACCTTGACCAGTCTTCTCATACCAACATCTGACTTGGCTTTGAATACCAAGCTTTGATTTTCGACCCTCAGAAACGAGAGAGCACATTTTGTGAGGTAGGCATAGCAGATGGGTTGAGCACGCACTGAAGTGAATTTTGTGCAGGGGGATTTCGCATCCCTTTGAAGCTTCAAGAACATGCAAAATTCCTCTTAAGACAAACACGGCGTGATGGGTTTCCGGTTGAATCACGGGTTAGTGGCTCCTCGGTGGCAGACGTATAATGTCCCTTTAGGGCAAGTTACTTTCGTTTATTAAAACGGTAAAAGACTGGTTAACTATTAATAACCTAATTAATATTGATAAGCCAACCTTTGTTAACCCAATGCCATCATAACGTCAAAACAGAAGTGAGCTGAGACAACGGTTTCAAAAGTAAAACCAGACGACAGCGAAACTCTACATCTTTTGCTTAAATCAAAGAAAAGACTGCGTTCTCTCAGGCTGATCCTAATGCACAATCTTTAACTTGAAACAGTTTGACCAAGTGGCAAGAAGTTTCATTGTTACAGATGCTAAATATAAAATTCCCCAATTCGTATTTTAACAACTGCTCCATTTTGTCATCTGCACTGTATATGAGAACATCATTGGCTCTGGATATCTTAATTCTGATTGGATATTTAACATTCACCGGTGTACTGAACATCTATAGTGACATATAAACAATTAACCACCCTTAAACCGACTACTAACCAGTGCTATAAACTGAAAAACTCAGTCCTGCTATTTACCACAAAAGTGAAACCAAGTAAATACAAGCACTCGGTTTTAAAGAACTAATTGTGATTCAGTTCTGCTTTTCTAAATCAACAAACTCTCTGATCTGCTGCAGATATGACGTGTTCAATGAGCCACTTGGGAAGCAATCATGCATAACTGGCAAAACACCAACAGCACTAATGCAGGGACTCAGAAACTTATTAGTGTTGCAGAAAAAAGTAACAATATCACAATATTGCAGCCAACGCCCAAAAAACGATCCATCTGCATTTTCTCTACAAATTGCATTGATGCATATGGTTTTATCCCACTTACAGGTCATTCAAGGTATACATTTCTGACTGTACACATGGTCCCTGGGACTCGAACCCACCACCTTTGCTTCCAACCAACTGAGCTACATTAACACTTCACACTGGTCCATATGCAGGAAAAGCTATGAGATGTAGGCAATAGGGGCTCAATAGCAGTCTTAGACTGTTACCTCCACCCAGCATATGGAAACTGCTTTGCTTACATAAAACACAACACATACAACACAGTTGTCACACTAAGGTCACAGTGAGCTTCATTATTTCAGATGTTTTGAATGTCAGGGTGCAGGTGTAATACAACCAATAAATAAAACTCATGATTTAAGATTTGTAAGTAGAGACAGGATCGATCCTAAGATAACACTTAAAAAACCATATCACTGTGTCTTACAGGATATATCACGCATTTAACCAGGCCGAGGAGCTGAACTCACCAAAACTGGCTTCCAATACAAGACTAAATATTTACCATTACACTGACATCTGACCATAAAAGTACAACATCAGACTCAGAATTTGTGGTGCAGACCATACAGCAGAAAATACCAGTCTGACAGGCTTAAAACTTGGTGCAGGGTATGTCAAAGGCTTTATAAGGACCTAATGGGGTTGGTTTGAACGTCATCTTGGTTTCAAAGTGAACTCCAATGGTCTTTGTAGGAACACATAGTAAACAAACAGACCCACAGCTCTCCAGCTAAGATCTAACTCATATTCAAAGGCAAGCTAAACATACCACCATAAACTCTCACAATCTTAAAGAAATAAAGCTGTTTTCTAATAGTTACCTGAAGCCCACAAAACATTTCATAGTAACATCACTTTGTAAAAGGATGTTTCATTAAAACGTGTGTGCATGACAGCTCAGAGCCAACAAACACTCCGGCTGTCTATCTGGACACTGTTTTAACCATCACAGACGCTTCGATCACAGCGTTCAAACGCCCAGACACGTTGTCTACATAGGCAACCAACTAGGTTATAAGACACAGCCCTGGACCAACACGCATTCCTACAGATTGACGCGCAAAGTGAACAAACCAAACTACCGCAGTCCCGAAAATATCACGCCACGTTCAGACAAACACACGGGCATCACTTACGTTTCCCTCCGGTGCCTTTATCCATGCCGTCCAACGCGTTTTAAACGCCCGGTGTGTGTTTGCTGTTAGTTTGGACAGTGCGCACGTCTCTTCTTTCTGCCCTTGTCTGTGCACGGGGAGACCGGACGCGACTGACAGCCTATGTGTGTTTCATGGTTAAGGGCAGCGTGGAAATGGCACGAGACGGTGGGAGAATCCATGAACGCTTGGACGGATCCTTGTGTCGGAGCAGGCAGGACTTGGAGCTGTTTGCATGTGTGCAGACTTTGCTGTCGTCCTCTCTCCTCCTGTTGAGCTGAAGCTCTGATGCACGACTGCCTCCAGCGGCTCTCTGCGCGGATGGACGCGCGATACAACGTTGCAATGAACTTGGGAAACGCCACGCGCATTAATGCAGCCTTCAGACCACCTGCCGACACCTATTACACATTATTTACTGATTTACGTCAACTAGGTGGATGTTTCCCAGGGATAAAAGCAGGAAACATAAAGTATGATGATGACCGTGGTCAATAAAACTCCCATTATAAATTGTTTATACTGTTGTTTTGCAGACATAAACTTTGACTTGTTTGGGTCCATCATGCACGCATGCGCAATGCAGCCCACGCGGTCCTTCACAATTGAATTGCTTACTGAACTCACAACCATCAACAAACCTTTTATCCAATAGTTATTGATCGCTTTAAAATACTAGTATGTTAATAGGACATGACGGCAGTAGATCCGCTTCCATGCAACTTATTGCAGAGCTCACGTTTAAATCAGCAATATTTAAGTTCATATAAAGTGATTGTGGCCTGCAGTCTCCGTTGACACACTTAAAATCGTAAACGTAACTAAAAGTTTAAACATTTAACTTTGATTTCTTACGTCTAAATGTCAAAATAATCGGATTAATCAGATTTTATTAAAACAAAGTTACAAACCGGAAGTGTCGCAGCCCAGCACGTTTAAACGCCGCGGGTGTGTGACGTCACAGGCAAACGTGCGAAATAGTTTGTGCAAAAACAAAAGTAAGTTTTCAGTAAATATGGGAAGATGATGGGCTAAGAGTAAGAGTCTCCATAAATCATGATGTCACAGTCAATCCAGGGCCTTTAAATAACTCTGTCAGTACATCCAACACCAGTTTAGCTGATAAATGAATAGGATGAAATCACCATAAAATATGAACCGTGCGCCGACCGCCAGACTGAGAGTAATTGAAAAAAGTTACAAAACCAAGGCCAAGTGCATCAGTGCTTAAGATTATTTTATGCAAATATTATATTAAATTTATGCCCCTAACCTTTCATATGTGAATTAAATTATTTAACACGAATATTCAATGTGTGATTATTAAAACAGCCCCTTCCCACACACATACCGCTACTATGTTTTAATTCTAGTCTCTGCCCTGTCTACAACTGAAGACAATGAAATAACCACTGCGTTACATCAGACTTTAAATCTGTTCACCATCTATTGATAGGTTAAGTACGGAAATGTTCTTAAATGCCTGGAAACTGCCTGTGTTGCCTTAACCCACTCCTTTGGGGACTTAACCTATTTGTATCAGTCAGGAAACACAATGACAAAACACTTCTGACTAGAAACAATGCAACATTGCATTAGGATTCTGGCAAGACCGGCAACAGAAACAGCCTGCAGGCTTGACAAGCAGAAAGATAAATAACATTGATTACACCGGCTAGTCGCAGGAGAAAAATGGCCAATTCAATTAATTTGAACTTTTTCCTTTAAAATCCATGGCAGTAAGGACAACGGGCAAGCGAGACACGTATTGCAGACTGAAATTATCATTCACATTTGAAGGTCATTAAAAACATTTATTATCATTACAGATTATGATAGTTAATAAATACAGTTGCAGGTTCAAAACCACAAACAAAATAAAAATCACACACATTGTAATTTAGGACAAAGTGATAATGTTTGGTATAGTTTGTGGGATAAAGCCTGGAATAAGTTGGGGATTGCAGTTATTTCTGCTGTTGCGTTGCTTTTGGCACCCGTCACAAATAAGTAGGTTGTTGAAACACTTGGGAGAAATCTGACTCACATCTGCAGCAAACAACTGCAGGTTTAAAAGCTGGTTGTTGAGAGATTCACCCTCACATTTACTCACTCAATACACACCAACAGAATACTTAAAATAATGGGTCTGGTGCTTTATTACAGTCACACAGTTATTACACAGAACCTTCCAAAGATACAGAATCTAATCTCATATGCATAAATACAGAACTATACCACTTTCTGATCATTAGCTGTACTCGGTTATATAAGGGGTGTGGGCGTAAAATTTCTGCAGGCTCTGTGGAAAAACGTAACACATATTTGTTAAGACTGGTGCATGGAGCCTGTGTCCTGTCCTGTCACATCACATTCCCAACATGCCAGACAAACATCTGGAGTCCAGCCTGGAGGACTGTGTTTCCTCAGGCACTGACACGTAAGCTAAACTCACACGCTCTGAATACACCACCTGATTCAATCACAATGAGGATTCCGGGCAACATCTGGAGAGATTAGTGAATTTAAAAGCAAGCTTAGACACAATTAGCACAGGGAAAAAATACATATGTTTTAAAGTGTGTGAAATGGGTCCACAGACAGCAGGTTTGTGTTCTGATGCCAGCAGTACTGGTTCATCCATTAATGCTCATTCACGAGGGAGGTGTTTCTGGAGAAGAGTGTAAAATCTTATAATCCTGCGCAATGCATTAATAATGTCGAAGTTCCTTTAGAACCTAAGATGTGTGTCAATAGCAACAGCAACGGTACAACGCATGAGAAAAGATGTATGGATTATGACATATTGATGTTACATTCATGTAGCGTTTGTTAGCCGCACGCTAACCGGCATCTGAAACATTGCACACAAAAAGCTGAATTAAGCTCTACACAGTTGGTTCTTTTCGACAATTGTAAATTCCCTGATTTTAAACATGTAAAAATCAATGACATCTAGAATATCAAAACATAGAAGAGCTAACATACAAAAATATAAAACATTGTCACAAAGTTAAAAAAAAGTGTATAAATACATTTGGCTGCAAGTTTGTATAGGAGGTCTCTGATTGGTTGATGTCTATGACGCTGATGTGGTGGGGGACTGGACAGGCTGAAGGAACTCTGACGTGAAAACCGCCTCAGCGTACTCCTCACAAACATCCTGGAACTCAGCCGCCACCTCAGTCAGAGCGTCATCCATCAGTTCCTCAGCCAGACTGACAGAAACAACAGAGGAGAGAATTATAATCAGATAGTTCTTCTCACTTCAGTTATACATCAATTCACCGAGACCAGAAAACTTCACACCACACATTTCTTTAGCTTTAATTTTTCATTGTTTTTGGTGGTTGACAAGCTGACGCTGTGAACTGTTGTTGTGTGGAAAATATCTCTGAATGAATATAATTTAACTTTCTGTAACAATGACTCATTCAATTAACTGCAACACATTTGTTGTATTCTTTTTGTGGCATTTGTGGTGAAAAGAAACGTTTTGCTCTTCAAAATTGGTTTTCCATGTCTTTAGGACAGCGATGGGACAAGCAGACCCAGAACACCAAGATCATCTCAATTCACAGGAGCTCTAAATCCCCCCTTTCAGGCAGAATACCCCCCTGCATCAAAAGCAGGAGTCCAGTCAATTTCTGCTCACTCAAGGCATTGACTGCCTCTAAGGCTTTTAATACCCACAATGCACTGCAGACTGACAGGTGCCCACACCCGTTCCCGACAGCAGCACTAATTGCCGTGACATTTCACATCTTCTCTATTTCTCTAGAATAATAACCATCCACAGTCTCTGTGGTGCTACACTGACCTCTGCAAAAATAACCCAATCGTTTCTTATTTGTGCATAACTCCAGTTTCCTGTTTTCAGTTCTCCGTTTGCTTTTTAAAACCCAAATCACAAGATCATACATAAACAGATGTACAATAGACTACAACTAAACCAAACCTTCAGTCACGCACCGACCTCAAACAATAATACCAGAGTTTTACTAAGAGAATCTGCTTATTCTATACAACATTTCCCTTAATAATAATAAATCTCTTGTAAACTGGTTGGTAGAGCTGTTCAAACCTGTTCAAATCTCCCCTAACCACTGCAGTTAGTCTCTCCACAGCTCAAACTGTTTCTCAATACCAGAATGAAAGAGATGGAGGTTTAAAGTAGATCTAGTCAATTAGAATGCATCAAGCAGCGAACGCATCTCACAGTACAAACCCAACAGCACTTAAAGTGGTGTTTTTTGAGGGCAGACCGAGTTCTTACTGAACGTTAGATTGAAAAATCACACCCAACTTGCATGAGACCCCATCCGAATACTTTGCAGAATTTGGACATTTGCAAAAATTGGACCAAAATAAGTGCATGAAGGTGACAATTTTCTTCTAACAAATTCTAACAAAATGGAGAGTGTTTTCTCATCTGATTTATAATGCAGAGGTAAAGTCAAGTGTAAAGGGTATTTTGTGTTACACTGTTACAAGAAAACATTGTTCTGATCGATTTAACTACTTCCACTAAATTATCATTAATATCTTAAATGCAGAGATCTTTCCTTGAAGTATGCAAAAAGTTTCTGCTTGACTGATGAATGCACTGTTAATCATTTAAAAAGGTTCCTATAGAAAATATTTACACTTTGGTGTCCTCAATTTCTTGCTTCCATAAATTATTTTGCAACAATCCTTCTGGCCGCCCACGCAGCCCATGGCGTGAGGATGAGGTCTAACAAACGAGACCTCAGAGGTAGAATCACATAAAGGTTCTCGGTTCCTCTTCCCACTGTTGGTAAAGTGTTCTCTCTGCGGAGGGCTTGATAAATACCCACCGCATTGCACCAACTTAAAAATTCTCTTAAGTATGCTAATGGCAGGGTGGGCGTGCGCGAGTGCTAGCATAACAACAAAGACGCTGGTTGGCACAGAGCACGCTCCACATTAGCACCTATCAAAAAACAGAGCTAATATTTACATTCAAAATGGCAACGTGTGCAGGGATCATTATAGCTGCAAGGCTGTAAACAATATCAACTCCTACTCGCGCGCTCGCTGTGGGAATCGTGGCGGGGCTTATGACTAATCTGTTATTGCACAGGGTGCAAACAGAAAAGCTTTAGTTTTAGTATGTTTACATCCATGAAGGTGTCTTGAGAACAAAAAACAACGAAAATACGTCAGGAAGTATTCGGTGCTGAATGAGGAAGACGTTCGATTTAGGTTGAAAAACTGTACACACAGCAGCAACTGTCTCTCCACTTTTAAAGTTTTACTTCAGTTTTGTATGCACACAGGGTAATTTTCTTTAAGCCGGAGTGACAACCAAATTAAACAACAGGATTCACTCCAAATTTACATTACAGCCAAACAAAACAATTAGTTCTTCATCTTGCGTCTTTTTCTCTTCTGGAACTGCATTACAGAAACATCTCCAATATGAACTCTAGAACCCTGTGGGATCTGTTTGGTAACCATGGCGATTTCAACCAATGCGTCTCATTTTGAATGCTGAACTCATCATATCTTCAGCGAGGAGGTTCTTGTAATATCAACTCCAGTACAAGCAAATCAAGACTCCAACCTGTCTGCTATGGCCCAAGGGTTGAAGCTCCCCACGGCCTCGTGTGACAGCAGCTGCAGGAAGGCATCGTGGTTTTCCCTGTACTTCCGAATGCTCCTCTGCATGCTGGGTGGCACGCTGAGGTAAACTCCTCTTGCCCTCCTCACTCCAGCTGTGACTGCACGACTGGAGTCATTTAGTGACGACTCCTCATCCAGGAATGATGTGTCCGACACAGCCCTACAAAAACAATTGTTATATTTTTAATTGAAGATATTATAAAGCGTTACTGAAAACTTTGAGGTACCTCTGTTGGTGAGAGGGGCCTGTAATGGATAAAAACTCCTCTTACATAACAATGAGCGTTGTAATATTTTGATTTTGTTGTAGTCTGTATAAAGCCATGTCTAGTTAAACAATTACACATTCTTACATTAATACAACTGGCAGGTGTTTTTATCCAAGTTATCCCACACCCTTTTGTACTGCTAACATAATACTCTACCAACAGAGCTACAGGAACACATAAAAGATACATAATGTATATTAATAATCTGCTAATTAAAAATAAAAATACTATAGGACTATAGAAACAGCATTTCATTCACACATGCCAACGCCGCAACGCTGTAAGATCTCTGCATGCTTCAGATGTCCATATCATCTTCTGTTAACAGAATTAATGACAGCGAGACTGCAGTGATCCAAACACAATCACAACAAATTAAAATCCTGAATTAAGATGCCAATTTGCTAGACTGCTGCCTTTTAAGTGCTGCTAAATCTGGAATCAAAAACACTTAAACCCAGCCTCACCCTTCACACAGTTCCCGGGCAAAACAAACCTCCATGTGTCCTCAAAACACCAACCAGGTTCGTCTGGAGCATTCCAGGTGCTCCTCGGAGTTAATCAGCGCCTCAGAAGCTCCAGCACTCTCCGTGTTCATATTTAGCACATGAGAAGCACATAGACAGACTTCACACTTCATTCTAGGTCGCCTCTAATTCACAATATTGGACGCAAGCTCAGCCTGGACACTTAATGCACAAGGCCCCCAACAGCGTACAAGGGCCATTTATTCTCTAATGGAACATTATGGGAACCGGTGTTGCTATTGTGCAATCACTTCTCCTTTACCGTTCCCACAAGGCGCCCTCTTTGTCCAGCTAATAGAAAAGGGCTCCAGCTAACAGCTAGCTCAAGCGTTTTAGCCGTGCTGTGGCACTCTGCAGATGTGTGGCATTCACAGTCAATAAAATATCATCAAAGTTTTTCAAGTGGCCGCACAATACCAACCAAAAACAGAAACGAAGGAGGCAAGAAAGGACAGTCAAGGAAAACGTTTAATTTTGGAATTTAAATTAGGAGGCGGACTCAGAGTTAATTTGATTCTGAAACAAGAAAGGTCACACAAGGTGCTGAAAGAAATTAGCGCGTGTGTAGCGCTGGATGTGCGAAGGGGAAAAGGAGAGTAATGAAATGCCAAAGGCTTTAGTCAAAACAAGACAAACAAGCATATAACCCCAACTGCAAGATGCAGGGCAGAGACAAAAACAATAGCCAAACTTCTCCCTGTCTCCTCGCAACACCAGCTACAACAGGTACAATAAAAAAACACAGTGTCAGCGCTCCACATTGAATTTATATGAGGAGACGATGCTGTGCTCAGACTGACTTGTGCATACAATTCAATATGTCCAGGAAACGGAGGGGTGAAGCCCAATAAATAATGACAACAGATTTCAAATCATGTACCATCAGTGAAGCAACTGCCACTGAGATGAAATCTTCCCATTAAAAACTTCCTTGTTTTGAAGAGATATGGAGTGAAGCAAAAATCCCAAGAACAGAGATCAAAAAGGACAAAACTATACGTCTCCAGTGCGGCTCCCCTTCACCCGATAAGAGGCCAATACCTGCAGCAAGGTTACCGCTAAGGAGGACGATTTATCTGAACTCATGGATGGAGAAAAACAAGAGACATGAAGATGCAACATGAAAGGTTAGAGAACAGAGAACGAGGATCAAACCGAAGACAGACCTCGCCATAGGCTCACCGCTGATCTCTTTGAGCTTTGACTGAGCAGTGGGGATCAGAGACCGTTTCAGATGTTCTGTACACTGTTTTTATGGAGACCCCCCGTGCTCACAAACCCTCTGTACGGTCACTGATCATCAACTGTCACTCCTCCTAAAGGGTTGCGGTTTTGTTCCTAATGCTCCTGCGTTACAAAACGTAATTCATGGGATTTGTGGGATATCTCTGCATGTGAAGTGGTACATTAATGCTTAAAACAACATGAAATGAAACTTCACAACAATGAAGGTTAAAAGTATTTACTGATTTCATCCAGTTTTTAAACACCCCCAATGAAATCAAACACCACTTAAAAAAAATCACATTAATGCTTAATGTGATTTTTCCCTCCATTTTTCACTTTGAATTACCTGAGAACACTGAAGTTGGTTGCAATGCACACAGAATAAATTTGTTTGTTTACTTAGTAAACAGACCTCAATTTTTAAATATATTGCACCCATGATCCAATGATCCACATACAGTTTAAATCAAACACATTGCATATTTACAACCAGTCCAGCTAAATCCCTGCTTGTTTTGTGTTTGCTGTTTACAAACCCTGTAACGTTTCTGTCAAATTACACAACAAATAACAACTAATTAGCATACAGGTGTCATTCTGACATCACATCCTATGAGCTCTCGCTCTGCGCTGATGTACAGCTTCAGGCTCCGCCCCCTCCAGTGGCACAATTTGTACTAAAATAAACTTGGTTTCCCATTATAAATCCTCTATCCAGCTTTGGCCTTTAGCTGCTGTACTAAAAGCCGAGGTCATTACCATAATGCTTTGAATAATTCATTTTCCAGGAGTTTTATCTTTCTCGGACACATCCGCCCAATAATCGTCTATTCTAATGTAAATAAGCCAGAGAAATGGACGTAACACTCCCAATGAGAGTTTGATCGAGCCATTAGGGTGATTTTAAATTACCAATTCAATGTATAACCGTAACATGATCAGAGAATTAATGATGGAGGCAAAGAAAATAAATGGGAGAGTCTCATTACAGGAGACTGGATAGACGGTAACCGGGGCACGAAATTAACTTTTTGCCAACAAGAGTTCAATATCTTGATCAAGCTGCAAGTGTAAAGCTGTAATCATATTCAGAAAAGATAAATGCAGATACACTTTAAACACTGACACTGACGGATTAGTTCAGAAAAATAAAGCTTTTAGTAACAGCCACACAAAACCACATTTGGTGACCAGCTGGCAACTTTTTGTCTCAGCAGATGAGAATCTTTAAATGATGCCTTCAGAAAAAATCCTCTTCTTTATGATCTGAACATACTTCACATGGTAAGTCTTGATTTAACTGCGATTGGAGCGGGTGGTGTGGTGGGTTTAATCGGTACAATTCAGACAAAGACTTAAGATCTGAGCCCAACAATGTCCACCACTGCAAGCACACAACTCCAGCTTACATACACCACCAGTCAAACGTTTGGAAACACTTAAGTGAAATATTTCTTAAAATAAAATTGTGCCAATTTCTGTTATTATAAAAAATGTTGAAATGAATAATTTGGGCCAAATAACGAAGACAAATCTTTCTTGAAGCACAATATGAAGTTCTATTTTTCTTATTTCATAGTTTGGCATTATTCTAAAATGTTTACCAAAAATGATTAAGAATAAGTTTGTTTTCCAAACTTCTGACTGGTATTGTATGTAATGTACTGTTTCATACTTTGAATAAAGTATGCAACTTCCTCAAAAACAACAATAGCTTGTATAAACACATATAAATGCACATCGGAACGACTAGTGAAGTTTCTCATTGGGATTTCCTTGGATAACTGCCAGCAGAGCTTGTATGGCCTCCATCCCTGCATGGACTATCAAACACAGAGATGTTCATGGAATTTCTCCAGAGAGAACTTAACTGCAGCCTCAGTCCCTGTTCATGTTCCACCACCGGCTTAGCAGAGAGTCCAGTGACATTTAAAGCCAGTGTTTTCTGTCAGTGTAAGTGACTGGATAAGGAAAATAAATACAGGTTCAAAGCAAGCGTGACTTTTAAAAGCCCCGACAACAACATTTGTTGTGAGTTCCTCTGAATATTATGAGAATAACACGAGAGAGAATGAAGCACTTTTCATTTAACAGGCTAAATAAGGTTTAAAATTAATTTAAAAGGTCATTTGAATGCTTTGTCATTAAATAAGTGACCTATTTTGACCCCGAGTCAGTGAATTTTGCAGCAGTTTTAGTTGAAACTCAGGAGCGAGACATCAAATTTGTGGCGGAGGCTCCAGTTGAATCTTCTTCCTGATACGACCACCTGTCAAAGCAGCAACGTTGATGAACTGTGTTTACATTCAGAGATGGAGCAACACAAACATTATTCAAAAAGGATTACAGCATTCTGCCTCTTTTATCTGCGACGGTGCCAGATTGAAGACTGGTCCATTTCTTATTCTGACAAAATGCATGAAACAGGCTGCCAGGCAGCATAACAGCAGAGCCAGTGAAGCATGGTGCCCACTGACCTGAGACCAGTGAACAAATGCCCGGCTCTGCAGTAGTGTACAATGACACTGCAGAGAGTCTATTGGCAACGACCACAGGAAAAGCAGAGCTTCAGTAACAATGACTAAGCACCACAACTACAATCAAGTCATCAATGTGTCTGATACTTCTAACTCATCACTGGGTCTGGTAATGATTGCATAGAGGTGTATACATTCATCTCATGTGGCCACATAGTTCTAGCAAACAAACAACCAACCAATCAGGACACAGCTTGTCCCACCTGAAAGTAATACGGAATCAACCAATCAGATTGAGACTGCCAATTTCAGACAGCTATTGCAATATCGGTGTACAACACGCATCAGGTTAAGAGATGCACACTATGTGTACCCTACATGAGCTACAGTAACCTATTAGTACACAAATGCCTCCACATTCATTAACATACGTTTTTTTATCCCTGTTATTATTACACCTACATCTCTGTTCATCTTGAACTAGTCAAGCTAATTTTGGCATTTTGTTTTACAGTACTTGAATACTGAATGAATATTTTGTGTTATTACTAAAAAAATCCCCTGAATTATTGTTTGTTTAAACTTAAGGGTTAATTTTTAGCTAGCCACAATAGAGTGCAAACAGAGTGCATTATGGGAAGGTCTGAAGCTTCCATTGTTAGGCCAGTCGAATGCCCTGAGATTATACATGAGATGAGCTTTGAAGCTTGTGTAGACATTGTGCTTCTACATTGAGAGTGAGTGAGAAGCGACAGGGCTGGAAGTGTATACTGCATGCATCCTGAGCTAAGGACCTCATTGTGGACTCAGACAGAAGAAGAGAAAGCATTTTAATCTTCTAATGTATTTATTGAACCTGTTCCACTAAATTTCCCATCATGCACCTCTCGCTTTGGACAGCTCTCACGCCCTCAGGCCAGTCTCTTTTCTTTCATTTTCCTCATTAATTTAGTGAGCAAACACTGTTGCCAGAACTTCAGGCAGAGAAACCGGTCTCCTGCCTTCTCCTGGCAGAACTTCACAAGGAGGGGGCGGAAGAGAGAGAGAGAGAGAGAGAGAGAGAGAGAGAGAGTGGATTATAGCCTAACGATATTTTGTGACTTTGATTTTCTTCTGCTACTGAATACACCCTAAACAAACAAATATTACAGTGCGAATACACGAAAGGTTGCTGCCAACAAGTCATCCCCCTGCAAGTCAACTGGAGACTGATTCAATTGACACTGATTCAAATGTATCTCTCAATACGCTATCAAATCAGTCATGACCGTCACTCACCCCATCCCCGAAATCACTCACCCTGTCTCCACTGGCTTCTGCAGGTGGATGTCAGCCGTGAGGGGAACGTTCAAGAGCGGCTTTGTCAGTCGGATTGGCTGAGGGGAAGCTGGTGAAGACCCAGACACGTTGCGTTGAGGCGCTGCAACAAACAAAGAAGTTTGAATCTGCTGCCATCTAGTGGGAAAAACTGTCATGTCAGAAAACATCCTTTTAGCATCTCCAAGGTTTGAGAAGCATAAACTGAAAAGTTTACTCTGAAAGGACAACTGAAAACGGATTGATCGAAGCCTCATCTAAAATTTGGTAACAAATGTGAGATCCACCTGGGACCCGTGACTCACCTGTGCCTTTGTCCCATGTGAGCGGGTCTGAGTAAGAGATCATAGCAAGACGACGGCGAACTTCCTCCTGGTCTTTCTGGAACATAAAATAAAGTTTTTTGATTTTTATATTTAATAGTTCATCTTTAAAAGAAAGAATTGGTGATTTTTTTCCTTCCACAAACATTGATATATTTGTGAAAGGTGTAGGACTTTAAAATGTTCGTCCAATCATTGCAAGTCAATCCCTGTAATCACACTGTGACATCATTCTTCAATAGTATGACATCACTGATATAAGAGAACCATCTAGATCAGAGAACCAGTGTTCTAGAGTATCTCCTATCAAAGTCACTTGCTTTCTAGTAATCCTGAAGATCTTGGTTAGCTTATCTACTTAGCGCTAGAACTAAACTTTGCATGAGGACCATGAGGGCCAAAGTTGCTCAGCCCTGATCAATCCCTGACTGTAAAACATGTAACATCATCTCCACTCAAACAGACCTCCATCTCCTCCATCCTCAGCAGCATGCTCTCCAGCGTTGGGCCCTGCAGCATCCTCTCAGCATCCGTCTCAGCCCCCTGTCCAATCTCAGCGGCCCCCAGAACCCGAGACGTGTCCTCCAGAAGGTCCTCAAGAACCGTCTCCGTCAGCGCGTCCACAAACGCCTCAGGCTGCTATCATTTACAATACAGTAACACAGTATTGTGTTATCTTTGATGGGGTTTGAAGACACTCATAAAAGCTGCAAAATCTACAAACCTGAGAGTAAAAGAAAGTGTGAGTTTCTCACCTTATCTGCAATCTTCAGCTGTTGTCTGAAAGCATCACTTCCTGTTCCAACCACCTGCTGTAAAAGAGGCAGAAATAACTGATAGACAGAGAGACTGTATTCACACACACACACGCGCCACACACACACACAGCATGTCTGAAGGGAAATTTGTATAAATATAACTGGATTCTCCCAAGGGATTTTAACTGCAGCTGATAAGCACCTGTATTTTATGCACAAACAAACAGATGCATTTGTTTACCTGAGCTTGATCCAACAAGGGTTGAATTCTTTCTCTGGCGGCCTGCTCAGCTTTCTGTGCCCACTGGGTCGGGGAGCCTACCGTGGTCCTGCCAGACCCACGTACAAACACACATCAAAACAAACACGCTAAAACAACTAAACTCCTCCTCTCAAGTCTTTTTTAATAGATTAAATTAAGGTTAGATTAAACAAAACTATTGAATCAATTAAGTCCAAATCTAGATAGATTTTGTAAAATTTTATTTAAGTTGTTTAATCCGCATGTCTATAATAATGAGGGTGTTGCTGTCATACCGGAGTTTATTAATGCGATCAGCTTCCTCCTTACTGAGACGATTTAGTTCTTTCAGTCTCTCTGCAGTCACTCGCTCCAGCCAGGCCTGCCTGTTACACACACACACACACACACACACACACTTAACTGCACTGCGGTCTTCTCACACACAATTACTGAGGAAATAGTGCCTTCAGCTGCAGACGTCTGAGTTTTAACATTATAATTGAGGATCTCAGTGATAATCGGTCGGTTTAAAAGCGGGCGGCTTTGAACTGAGCTGAGATTTAGCGATGAAATTGAGACACTTAAAGAGAAGCACAATTAAATCTGGGAATTTAAGCCTGTACCCTGAGGCTCCATATATCGGCCTCATTTAGAAAGCATGAATATAAAAGATTTCAAAATGATTTCAACCTCCCAATTAACATGAAATATCCCAGCTAAGTTTAAAAATATCCAGATTAATCGGTCAAAACGGCAAATTAAATTTAAATTTAAAATTTAAAAAGACTTTTATCAAATGTGGCCTGGAATTCTTATATAACATGAATTTGAGATCTATTACAACAGGTTGTAATGTTGTCATCTCAAATAAAAAATTTCATCTTAAGACAATTAATGCAGTATAAGCAGAATAAAAAACCATAGAAGAAGAAACAGTGGCAGACCTGAGAGCTTCATCCTGTGCTTGTTTCCTGTCATGTGACGTAGGGCTGAGCTGTGTGCCGCCTCTAGGCGGGACCTGCTGCTGTCTCTCAGAGATCTTTGCAGGAGAGAACAGACATCTGGGCTCGGGCCTGTTAGACACAACACTAAACACACAGGCACACACAATCATATGAGTTAAGCGTGAAGGCCCAGACATAAGAAGATGAGAAGATGTGAGCACTGACCGCTGGCGGGAAGGGGAGTGAGGGGATGTTGGAATCCAGGGCACAGTGGTCTCTCTCTGGGGGACCTGGTTCTCCCTTAACCTGGATGAGACTGTGGGCTGCTGGAATCTGCTATCACTGACCCGACTGACCTGGTGAATGGAGAGACGTATCTTCTATGTCGTTTATCAAATTTTTCCCAGTATCTGTCATATAACTTCATATATTTTATTGACTAGATAACGTAAATGCAAATGTATCAACAGCAATGTGTACAAGCATCAAACGCAACCAAACTTTACTGTTCTAAGTTTTCACTATCACAAAAACCAAAACAGTAAATAAGCCCCAAAAAGGTTCTAGTAAATTAGCCCCAAATGTTCTCACAGGGCCTCATTCTTACCTTAACCAGGCCTGGGTTGACTGTGCTGGTAGTTTTTCTAGGTTTCTGTGGTTCTCTTGGCTGTTGGTGATGTATAAGTCTCTCTAGCCCAGTCTTTAGAACCTCACTGCGTTCATTCACCAACGCCTGTGCGGTTCTATGTGGCTTCCCTGCCAGTCTGCCTCCTGCATACAAACAATTTAATACCTGCTCTCTACGTTTGTTTTCAATGAATTTAATGGAATATTCTCAGCATATAGTACTGTGACAACAGCTTTCATAGCTCACCTGGCTTTTTTAAGACAGCAGGTTTATGGGGTCGTCGAATGGCCCTCTTGGCTAGACCTCTAATTGGATGAGGAGGGGACACGCTACAGTTTCTCAACTTTGAAGAACCTTTTTCTGCAGGGTTGGTGTTCTGTAAGTCCAGATCTCTCTCCCTGGATGGCTCCTGCTTACTCAGTGCTGAGTCAAGGTTCTGAGAGGACAAACAATACATTAGCGATGGCCAATTAAATTTTATTAATATATTTAATTCATATAATGGAGCCACGGGCACCTCTAATTTCTGCAGGATGTCGAGGGCTGTCTCTGGAACAGCGGATCCTTGTCCCACCTCCACTTTGGCAGAACAGAGAGAGAGCTGGCGAATCAGCTGGCCCAGCTCTTTGCAATGGGTGGGCACTCGGCTCTCTGCGGGGTCTGACAACTGGCTGATAAACACTTGCATGGCTCTTACAGCTCCCCGGTGAGCTGCAGCCAGTCTGTCCATCGCCGCAGACTGAGATGACATTGCAGAAATACATATGAGAAACATAAGCCATTTATGTCTCTTAAAATTACCTTGAAACTTTGGTACCTTTTTGGTGTGTTTGATGTTCTGGGAACGAAGTTTGTCTAGTTCCTCCTGAATTTCTTTGACCTAAACAGAAATACACACAAGTTCTCAATCCAAAACACCAAGCAGAATATCTTGCTACTTCCTGACACTGAATCTAACGTATAACTGAGTGATGTTTGGGTGAACTGCACACAGACCTGTCGCTGCAGGACGTAGATGATTCGTGCAGAACGAGCTGCTTGTTCCTGTCGCCGTATCTCCATCCTGCGCTGCTCTTCAGGCTCCAGAACCTCCACCATACGCCCTGCAGGAAACCCCACATTAAACATGATAACACATGTTAGCCACTGCCTCACTAACAGGGAACAACCTCAGAATGTTGGAGAACCAAGGTTATAAATAACATTTGCTTGGTAATAAGAAAAAAATTGAACTTCCAAAATAACATTTTTGTTACTTAACGAAAACGTTAGGGGAACATTCTTACAACCCAAAATTGTTAGCTGGGTATGGTAGGCTAAGATCAGTGGGTTCCATCCATACCTTTCCTGGCCAGCTGCTCTATCCTCTGGACGTATGTGCTCAGCTCTCTCTGTAATTTATGGATCTCCAGACTCAGCTGTCCGTCATGACTGGGGTCTTTGATGGGAGGAGTCTGTCCAGCTGTAGGCTGGATATTGGGCCTCTGAGGTGAATACACCAGCACCTGAGTACCAGTTTCTATCTGCTTCTTCGGACCAGACACCTTTGGGGTTCCTTTCTGATAGACCTGATTTGTTAAGAGCCACATGTAAAGACACAGACATCCACAAAAACCATCATAACACCATAAAATGATTTACTAGTGTAGCTATAATTCATACTCACCTGAGACACCTGGTCTGTGTTGTTTCTAGGAGGGCTGTTGTTCTGGGATCTGTCCGCAGGTTCCAGTGACGACAGGCTGATGGACTCCTGACGTTTCCTGCGCAGGTCTCTCTTAGCCAGTCTGACAGCAGCCTGCAGTCGCTCCTCTGACAGGACCGAGAGCCGCAGGGAGCTGCTGCAACTCCCCGTATCTCCTGGTCTCTCTGCTCGGACCAGCTTCTCTATCACGATGGGGGAAGGAGGTCCCACGCGGGTCGCTCGGTTGGAAACACTGGGTGCCGCCGTGTCATTGAACCGGAGCTGAGAGCAGATCAGAAGACTTATTGTGCATATATTCACCAACAAACACGTATATATATATTATATTACATATATATAAAAACAATACCTGCGTTCGTAGACCATGAAACTCAGAAGGTCCCCTTTTAATCCATTTTCGGTTTACAGACCCCATTTCACCAATGGTCATAGGAGACCCCCTTTGGGGCTGAGAAATCATACTGATGAAATCTTATGATTTGAAGGATTGACAACAATAATAATAATAAATAAAAACGAGCCGAACAGTTTCAGCAATTTTCTCACAGCAACTAAGTTCAGATCCGATCAACAACTCTCGTGTTATTCATTACCTATAACAAACACAAGTTAAAAGCGACACGTTTATGCTTTAACGTGACAGTCGGTCGGTAAACAAAACGCTTTGTTTTGTTTATGGAAATGTCAGGTCGTTTAAAACACCGCCATGACGACAAAACACTTCTTTGTGCGTTTGTGTTCAGTTGACTGTGAGGGAGTCTGGCGCCCCTACCGGCGTGGACGAACGGGCGCTGTTTGGGAAACTAGTACCTTCAGGTTTGGGAATAAATGGTTTTAAATCGCCATCTTGTGGACGGTGAAGGGATTAGATATCCACAAAATGCTTCCCTGCAGGTTTATGCGACGATTGGTGCCACCTAACCTCAGTTCATGGGCAAACAGAGACAATATCTGTGTGTGTGTCCGCGTCACATCACCTGTTAGTACAATATAAAGCTGTGCTGCGGTTCTCATCCTTAATCCTGGACTCCCAATTTTACATCCAATCCCTATTTAGCACTTCTATTTAAATCATTAACACCTTATGTTTGGATTCATTTGCATACCAATGGAAAATGGTTTTGCCATAAGATTTGCAGATATGCAAGCAGTCATGTCTCCCATGTGTTTGTTCTCCAAGTCGTATGAAAATAACTGGACAAACTGGACATAAATGTACCTGAATTTTACATAATGCATAGAT